>JAXQQM020081631.1:0-186505 GCA_034641835.2 Pinus albicaulis | reverse complement strand
GATTGATCAACGTCATGTGAAAATTTGTTGAATAATAAATAATTATCCACCGAGACTATCCCGATCACATACAATTCGAATTTATATGCAACACATAATCTCTTCCACTCCAGATCAACTCAGATCATCAAACATGCGGAAATAAAATCAAGTGATAACACATCAAATCATCATACACATTAACACAGTATGTATGGGGAAATCTTATAGCTGAAAACCCCGCAGCTATTGTGTATATTATAATGGAGAAATCATGTAACAAACTCAGTACAATACTCCTCACAAGTACTCAGTACTATCTCATGAAGTTACACACAATCTAGCTCAGTTTTGAATAGGTTACTGGTTCAAAACTCATCGCCAATTGCCTTGCCTCTATTGCGTGTTTCAATGCTGTGGGATGGCCTCTTTATATAGATAAACCACCAGCCTGAACTGCGCAATCCTCATGGGCTTACTCCACCTATCTGTGTGTTGCAAATAGCAACAGTATAGTCACAACTGATAGCTAGCTCCACCCTTTCAGCTATCTCTTTCACTGGTCTCCACTGAACTGATCATGCACTGTAGTGAACTGATGTGTTCTTGAGTTGAATAATGAGTTACTAATTAATGAATTAAATAATATTTAATTCACTCCACTCATAACTAATTGATTAGCTAGTTAAACTAATCTCAATCGGTTCAACTAAAATAAACAGAACACAACTCCACTAGCTATCTCATTAACTCCTCCAAACTTCTGCCACTGAAGTCAACCATGCATGATGCCATCAAACCCTTGGGAATAGCATATTTCTCGCATCGGATGCATGAGCCATACGCCAGCTCGGGCGGGGTGCTCAGAGAAATATTGTTATTTATAGTGTTTAAATATTATTAAGGGTAGATAATATTTGACACTGTTTTGGAGAGGCGGTCTAAGGAGATTTTCCCTTTGTTTTGATGTTTCAGATCTAGCATAAATTGATTTTATTGTTGGATCAACATTACCAGAAAACATATCAGTTTAAACACACATTTTTGAAACGTAGTTTCTGAACGACTGAGGGCGAATTTGAAAAAAACTAAAACATGGGTTTTTCTCAGAACAAGGTGAATTAAATAACTCAAAAACGGTTCCCACAATTTCGTAACCCTTTGATAGAAATGTTTGGTTATTTGGAGCATCATTTGACAAACTGCATGAGGAAAAACGATTTTTAATGGAAGGTGGAAGAATTCAAATTAAAATCAAATTCTGTTGTGGCATTCTTAAGGATGATCCACATGGCACGTTATTTTTCCAAATCAAAGAGTCCAAATTAATTTAATACTCAGTATCCTTCACCCTCTATGCAGTGCGCTCTCATTCAGATTGATCAACGTCATGTAGGAAATTTGCTGAATAATGATTAATTATCCACCGAGACTATCCTAATCACATACAATTCGAATTTATATGCAACACATAATCTCTTCCACTCAACTCAACTCGGATCATCACACATGCGGAAATAAAATCAAGCGATAACACATCAAATCATCATACACATTAACACAGTATGTATGGGGAAATCTTATAGCTGAAAACCCCACAGCTATTGTGTATATTATAATGGAGAAATCAAGTAACAAACTCAGTACAATACTCCTCACAAGTACTCAGTACTTTCTCATAAAGTTACACACCAACTAGCTTGGTTTTGAACATGTTACTGGTTCAAAACTCACCACTAATTGCCTTGCCTCTATTGCATGTTTCAATGCTATGGGATGGCCTCTTTATATAGATAAACCACCAGCCTGAACTGCGCAATCCTCATGGGCTTACTCCTCCTATCTGTGTGTTTCAAATAGCAACAGTATAGTCACAACTGATAGCTAGCTCCACCCTTTCATCTACCTCTTTCACTGGTCTCCACTGAACTGATCATACACTGTAGTGAACTGATGTGTTCTTGAGTTGAATAATGAGTTACTAATTAATGAATTAAATAATATTTAATTCACTTCACTCATAACTAATTGATTAGCTAGTTAAACTAATCTCAACCAGTTCAACTAAAATAAACAGAACACAACTCCACTATCTGTCTCATTAACTCCTCCAAACTTCTGCCACTGAAGTCTAACTGAAGTCAACCATGCATGATGCCATCAAACCCTTGGGAATAGTGTAATTCCTCTTTCATATGCATGAGCCACTTCTGTAGCTCGAACTGAAGTGCTCCAAGAGAGTAAACTGTTGTTTATAGTCTAAATATTATTAAGGGTAAATAATATTTGACTTCCCTGTTTTAAGGAGAGGCGGTCTAAAAATAGACTTCGACCTCTTTGACCTCAAAAATAGAGTCTCATCTATTTTTACCAACATGACACATACTTCAAGAATCTCAAACTGGAATCCCCGAACCATGCTCCATATGTCTAAAAATAGACATAGTCTAAAAATAGATTTTGCGCCAGAATTTGCCTGCGGGCCCACTTAGTGAAAGCGACTTCATTTCACTAAGCTCCATCATCTTGCTGCATTCTCAACACTCCCTCTCAGCAAGATATGGATTATCTGCAACCCCTATCCTGCCTCTGTGGAATTCGAACTTGCTCCTCGTGAGCGCCTTCGTCAGGATGTCGGCATCCTGATCCTCCGTGGGAACATATGAAAGCATCATGATTCTCCGCTGAACACAATCTCTGATATGATGGTACCTGATGTCGATGTGTTTTGACCTATCATGAAATACTGGATTAGCCGAGAGTTTGATGCAACTCTGGTTATCACAGTAGATCACTGTAGGCTCCAAATGCAACCTGAACAATCCTGCGAGGATCTTCCTCATCCAAATAGCCTCGCATGCAGCCAAGCTAGCTACCATGTACTCGGCCTCTGCTGAACTGAGTGCCACGGATCTTTGCTTCCTGCTGTACCAGGAAACTGCTGTCGACCCAATGCTGAAAACTCCTCCAGATGTGCTCTTCCGGTCCGTTGGACTCCCTGCCCAATCTGCATCAGTGAAGCCAGAAAGCTTCGCTCCATCCTCCTGTCTGTACCATAGACCATATCCCGACGTGCCTCTGATATAGCGCAATACATGCTTGCCCGCCTTCCAAAAGAGCTTGGTAGGCTTAACCATAGCTTGCGAAAGCTGGTTAACTGCATAGCATATATCGGGTCGAGTATTGACCAGATACATCAACGACCCCACCAACTGTCGATAGACGGTGGCATCCACTACCTCCTCCGAAGTAGCATCTCCCTTCCTCCAACCTCCAGGAAGAGGGGTATCAACAGGCTTGCAGCCTTGCATGTTGAACCTCTCTAGAATCTCCCGGGCATACTTGCCCTGAGAAACAAACAGTCCTCCACTGCGCTGCCAAATCTCCAATCCCCGGAAATAATGAAGGATGCCCAGGTCCTTCATCTCAAACTCTCGTGCAAGATCATCCTTGCATGAAAGTATCAACTGCTCGTCGCCAGTCAAAATCAGATCATCTACATACGGTACGATGATCAACAGCTTCCCCTCCACCACAATCTGGTACAGGTTTGGATCCGCCTCACTCTTGGAGAATCCAAGCCCGGTGAAGTAGTTGTCTATCTGAGTGTACCAAGCACGAGGTGCTTGCTTCAGCCCGTACATTGCTCTCTTGAGTCGGCACACATGCGACTCACTGCTGAAGATCTCAAAACCTTCAGGCTGCTCTATGTACACTTCTTCCTCAATAACTCCATTGAGGAACGCAGTCTTCACATCCATCTGATGAATGTGCCAGCCCATCTGCGCTGAGAGAGCAAGGATCGTCCGTATGGAAGAGTACCTTGCGACAGGTGCAAAAGTCTCCTCATAGTCAATCCCCTCGATCTGTGAAAAGCCACGGGTGACAAATCTCACCTTGTACTTCTCCACACTCCCATCAGCCACCTGCTTCACCTTGTAGATCCATCGCGAACCCACCACTGATTTCCCAACCGGTCTTGGGACAATCTCCCATGCACTGTTCCTGACGATCGAATCATATTCCTCGATCATGGCATCAACCCATGCGGGTTCCTCCACAGCTTCCTCAAAAGAGGATGGCTCTGTCACAACACATTGACTCACAAGAGCCATGTATCCAGTGTACCGATCCGGTGACTGTCTCTATCTGCGCTGTGCTGTAGGTGGTCCTACAACCTTCTCTGCATCCCGAGCCAGTCGCTCAGCTTATGTAGTGCGCATGCGCCCTCTGATGGTTGGCGCTGCATGGGTGGTTTCTTCCACCTCCTGAACCTCCTCTTGTGGCTGATCCACATCCGGAAGCTCCTCCTTAGGAACTAACAACTCCTCATCTGCATGCAAGTGTAGCTCCCTCTCAAGCGAACACTGCATGGCTTTCTCCTCCTGAAATTTTATATCCCGTCGCACAACAGTCTTGCAACTGTCTGGCACATACACTCGATAGTTATGAGGTGTATCAGTGTACCCCACAAATATTCCAACTTCAGCAGTTGGATCAAGCTTCCTTCTCGCATCCTTCATCACATGCATGTAGACAGGAGATCTGAAAATCCGCAAATGGGAAATATCAGGCCTCTTGCCAGAATAAGCCTCCTCTGGTGTACTCATGCCAAGAACCTTGTGAGGACAACGGTTCTGCACATACACTGTTGTATTGCATGCCTCGGCCCACAAGTGAAGGGGTAGGCCCTGATCATGCAACATCGCCCGTGCAGCACCCACGATCGTTCTGTTCTTCCGCTCAGCCACCCCGTTCTGCTGTGGGTTATGGGGTGCGATGAGCTCTCTCCGAATCCCTTCTGCGTTGTAGAACTCCTTGAATTCAGCCGAGATGAATTCACCACCGTTATCACTCCTTAGAGAAATCACCTTCTTCCCCGACTCCTTCTCGACCAGTGCTTTAAACTCACAGAACTTCGCGAATGTATCGCTCTTCTTCGACATGAAGAAGATCCAGCACTTTCGAGAGAAATCATCAGCAAAGATCACATAATACCTGTGCTTTGCTGTCGAAGCAACTGAGAAAGGACCACACACGTCTGTGTGAACTCTCTCAAGGATCGTCGTGGCGTGACTATCCTTCTCGTGAAAGGTGGCTTTCACATACTTCCCTAAGGTACACCCCTTGCACTGATCTGACTGCGCAAGGGTGCCCTTAGGAAGCCCAGTAGAAATCTGCTGCAGAATCTTCAAAGCTCCATGGTGAAGGTGGCCCAATATCCTGTGCCACAGTTCGCCCTCATCATCTCGGCTCACCACTTCTCCTGCCTTGCATGCCATAGTTGTGCAGCCATCTACCTGCAACTGATAAAGGTTCTTGGTCCGAACCCCTATCTTCCGGGTCTCTCCAGTAGTCTTACTGCGCAGGAAGGCTTTTCCTTCGCTGAAGACCACATCATACCCCTTATCCTCCAACATCGCCACAAAGATCAAGTTCTTCTTCAATCCAGGTACATGCATGACATCCTTCAAGACAAAGGGTTTACCAGACTCCCTCTGAAAGGATATGGTACCGATACCAGTCGCACTGTATCTACCATCATCGCCCATCTCGATGTGCACACCCAAATCTTGTCCTCTAGATCTGAGAACAACTCCCGATCTCCCGTCATATGAAATGACGCACCGCTGTCCAAGAACCATACCGATCCCAGCATACTTGAAACTAAGCATGCAATCAGTGAAACTTTGACGACCACCCCCACACTTCCCAGCTCATCTCTGCACTGAGTGAACTTCGTGAGGTATTTGGCGATGCTGTCGCCCTTCTCCATCTTGATGTTCCTGAGCTTATCTTTGAGCGCCAGCTTCCTTTGGTCACTCTTACTCTGGAATAGATCCGTCAAAGCTTTCCACATTAAATATGGAGTAGCCTTTCCATGCAGGCTAGATACAATATGATCCTTGACGCCCTCCAACAGGATCCTTCGACACTTCGCCATCTTCTTTTTCCATGCTTCGACTTCAGCAGGATCAGTGGGCTTTTGGACATCCGTATCTATGAACTCCTTCAGACCATTATCTTCTAATACTGCCTCCATGCGATCCTTCCATGCAACATAATTCGAACTACCTTCAAGAGCATATTCGAGTCACAAACCGTTGAAAGACATTTTCAACACTGGCACCAAGAAAACAAAACTGCTGCAAAATTTCGAATTCCACCTCAAAGCTCAGCCGCTCTAGATCTGTGAGAACAAATTATTTCTAGCACAGAGATTGATTGCAAGGGGCATTTACCAGACCTTTCACTTTCCGAAGAAAGATGAATCCGGAGGCTACCTGGCCCGCATGCAGACTCTGTCTACCGAAATAAGTTTGTAATCACTGTGATGATCAATCTGAACTTCAATAGCTCCGATACCATGTAGAAATTTGCTGAATAATGATTAATTATCCATCGAGACTATCCTGGTCACATACTATTTGAACTTCATACACAACACATAATCTCTTCCACTCAACCAACTCAGATCATCACACATGCGGAAATAAAATCAAGCGATAACACATCAAATCATCATACACATTAACACAGTATGTATGGGGAAAGCTTATAGCTGAAAACCCGCAGCTATTGTGTATATTATAATGGAGAAATCAAGTAACAAACTCAGTACAATACTCCTCACAAGTACTCAGTACTTTCTCATAAAGTTACCCACAATCTAGCTCAGTTTTGAACAGGTTACTGGTTCAAAACTCACCGCCAATTTCCTTGCCTCTATTGCATGTTTCAATGCTAATGGATGGCCTCTTTATATAGATAAAACACCAGCCTGAACTACGCAATCCTCATGGGCTTACTCCTCCTATCTGTGTGTTGCAAATAGCAACAGTATAGTCACAACTGATAGCTAACTCCACCCTTTCATCTACCTCTTTCACTGGTCTCCACTGAACTGATCATACACTGTAGTGAACTGATGTGTTCTTGAGTTGAATAATGAGTTAATAATTAATGAATTAAATAATATTTAATTCACTCCACTCATAACTAATTTATTAGCTAGTTAAACTAATCTCAACTAGTTCAACTAAAATAAACAGAACACAACTCCACTATCTGTCTCATTAACTCCTCCAAACTTCTGCCACTAAAGTCCAACTGAAGTCAACCATGCATGATGCCATCAAACCCTTGGGAATAGCATAATTCCTCTGTCAGATGCATGAGCCACTTCTGTAGCTCGAACTGAAGTGCTCCAAGAGAGTAAACTGCTGTTTATAGTCTAAATATTATTAAGGGTAAATAATATTTGACTTCCCTGTTTTAAGGAGAGGCAGTCTAAAAATAGACTTCGACCTCTTTGACCTCGAAAATAGAGTCTCATCTATTTTTACCAACATGACACATACTTCAAGAATCTCAAACTGGAATCCCCGAACCATGCTCCATATGTCTAAAAATAGACATAATCTAAAAATAGATTTTTGCGCCAGAATTTGCCTGCGGGCCCACTTAGTGAAGGCGACTTCATTTCACTAAGCTCCATCATCTTGCTGCATTTTCAACACGTCATAATTTGCCAAAGGGAGGGGTTTTACCTCCTCGTATTGTGTTTGGTTCAACAGATTTGCAAGAACGTTTGGAGACAAATTGAATATCATTTGAAGTTCTCAGCAAAGCAAGCAAGGAATCCATGACCTTCTGTGCTTTATTTTATTTTATTTTTCATTCCTCACACTCATTTCTCCAGAGATGATTGGTTTGGTTATCATATTTTTTTTAAAGAGTCAAAATTTTAAGTGAATATTTGGAGGTTGTTCAAAATTTTTAACTTTGGTGATTTCTTTATTTTACAAATATATATATATATATATATATATATATAATAAATAAAAATCATGTTCACTAAATAAAACGAATAAGGATTTGCTCCTTCTTCTGGAGAAGTTATTAATGAATTTAAAGATTAGATTGATTATTTGCATAGTTGTGTGTACTTACCTTTTTGTTCAGGATTTTAGCTACAGAAACTATGCACATTCTGTAGCTGAAAATCAATCTTGCAGCTAAGAAACCTCACTGTTTCACTCAAATTTCAAATCAACCTAACTTTCTCATAAGATATCGTATTTTGAAAATTCAATCATCGTTGGAAATATCTCAACGATATATACACAATGAGAAAGCTATCATTAGAGTTTGAAACAGTAAAAAATGAAGAAATTGTTGAAAAGACACAAAAGGTAACTTGAGGCACTAGTTTCAACACAGGTATAAATTCTTTTGGTTTTCCTTCGTGAAATTGTTTTATTAGTATCAATTCTCAATTTTTCTATGTAAATGTCATAACCAGAGAGATTGATCAATTCTCTCTTTTTATATCCTTACATTCCATTGCAGAAGAAGTACTAGTTTTTTTTTGCAGGTTCAAGGAGGAAGGACAGATGACCATAAGCGAACAATGTTTCTCATAGAGACCACATTTATTCACAAGAATATGATCAGCAACAAAGATGAAACATCAATGCATGAGCATATGCTGATGCAGATCAGATCCAGAACTTGCAAGCCTTTCATATGCCATTGTCTCCATTACATCCATTCTTCTTAATAAAACATTCACCTCATTTCCCTTCATATTTTCCATTCACATTCATTCTTAATTCAATTTCACTATCCATTCACATTCATTCACTTCCATCCACCCCTAACTCATGAATAAAAGAAACCAACTCACTTACATGTTGATTAACTCCATTATCGTTCTCCTTTTCATGTTCATTTTCCTTTCCCAAATAAATCCTGCTTCAAAGCAAACTGTATATCTATATTCCTTTTTGAGTTTTAAAAATCTTTTCAAAAAGTACCTTGAGGCTTACATACCTTAATGGAAAGTTATCTTGCTGACAAACAACAAGAATACATTAATGTTCCTTGTTTGACAGATCTTCTAGGTGACTCGACAACAATAAATTTATTCGTACCTAGCAAGATGTGCTTAGGCATATTGACTCTCATTTTCATCAATGGTGAGAGGTCTCGTGTTGATTAGTGGCATACATTAATGACCACTAATTCAAAAATTTCTTACAATGTTCAACATCAACAAATTCATTCACATAGATATGAATTGTACCAATGTGTGATAACGACATGAAGACTATCAGATCTATCATTATTCAGCATTTGTAGCAAATGTAGCAAATTCAGCAAATTCAGTAGCAACAATAAAAACTCACTTTCACAACTTCATCCACCATTTGAACGGCCAATTGAAGAAGCATCAGGTCATATTTTTGCAGCAACTACATATGCACAACTTATCCATTTCATAGGTAAGTAAAGGTATGTTCTTTTCTAACTTTTTATCATGCAATTCCTTAAAATGCTAAAGTTATAATTTTTGGAAAAACGCTCCACAATATTCCTTTTTTCACTTCATAAAATTGCAAAACCATCAGTCAGGGGGAACAGATATCACTCCATATATTTACATCTTATGCCACATCACTTTCATATAACCAACATACAACTAATATTGCATTACGATTCAAAAATATCATATGTTTTTCATATCATGAAATTGATGAGCTTATGGCTAATTGAAAAGATAAATTATCAATGTTTTCAAGATATTTGGATGCAACAAAGAATGAACAAAGTATTGTTACACAAGAACCAACACTCATCATTTTTTGTTGTCGCACAAGGACCAACCATAAAAAAAAAAATCAATTTAGGTTGTCACACAAGAACCAACCATAAATATGAATGTTGCAATCCAATGTATTTCAAAGAAAACTTTGCAAAAAAAAAATGAAGTTATCAAATGCTATGATAATGCAAAGTTAAAGGAGAATTAATACAAGCCAAAGCTCATTCAAAAGCAAGACAAATCAAAGATAAAATGAATCAATGTAATAGGTTGCATGAGGGCATGCAACAACTTCATTTGGGGGGTATGTTGGGTCTCAAAATTGTCCTTAAAAAGACATCCATTTTCACCATCATGCCCATTATATCACCTTCATTTCACCTCCATTTCACTACCATGTCACTACATTCATCTCACCTTCATCATCATTTGGGTTACCCTTGTGTTTTCCAAACATTATTAATTTGCAGTGTTTTTAATTGAATTTGTGATCAATAGTTAGGAAATAATATGCATATGCTTATACCTTAAAAGTGGAAAGAGTTTTGTAACATGTGTAGGTTCATTGGAAGCTTCCAAGGCCCTCTTATGTGGCTCCCAAAGATCAAATTCGAAATTATCTTCATGATATGAAGGAGATTTGAAGGAGGGATATGTGGCCTATGGTTAGCAAATTGGTTGAGAATATTATGGATCAAAGGAGAGGAAGAAGGATCCTCATTAATGAGGAGGTTGCTTAGGACTGTGTATAAATAGAAGATCTCTCTCCTTTATTTATAACTCTAAACAATGGAACTCTTGTTAATCTTATTATTTTGTACTTTGTAATTTTGGAGAAATTGAATAACGCTTTAAGGTTCCAAGCATGGATGGAGATGTGAAGTAGGAGATATCATGGAGCATATTAGAATGTAAGATAGAATAGGTTTTATTTTGCAATTTTGTTTTGATATTAGTTTCTATTTCATTCAAGTATGTCATTTCATTTTAATTTTTATGGTGTTTTCATTTCATTGAAAGTTTGATATTTTAGATTTTCCATTCATGCAAGTGTGTTCGACCGGTCAATTGTAGATTTACTTTTCATGTAAGAGTGTTTTTGAATTCATGAAGAATGCTAGATTAGATTTGATTTATGCTATTATTTACATTTATAGTTTACTGTTGAATCTCGTGCTCGGTAATTCGTCTCAAGAAAGTGGCTCTGTCATTTTCCAATTGGATCAAATTTGGGCATTCAGTTATACAGCAACCATAGGTTTATTATTTATGCACGTGTGTTAGATTATTTTTCAATTCTGCAAGCATAGATTAGAATTTCAATTATACATAGTTGAAGTTATATTTCATGATTTTATGGATCCTATCATTGTCGTGACATTAGATCCCAATTGAGATCCATAACTTGAATTTGATTACACAGCAACTGTGAAGCTTAGACTAGTTTTAAATTTTGCAAGCATAGATTAGAATTCAATTATGCAAGTAGATTAAATTTTAATTCCTTAAGGTAGAATATATTTTCAAGTTAATATAGGAATGGTGTGATTAGGTTAGTTTTTAGTTTTCATAAACTAATCCCTAGCATATGTTGTGCACATATGTCTCACAATTCCTACGGATCCTGGATTGATAATTTATGTTAGGAATATAATACAAATTATTTTAATCAAGAACAAGAAGACCACTCTGATAACACTTGATCCAGGTAAATTCCTGATACCCTTTAAACCAAGACCTTTTACTTCAGTTGATGTGTTAGACTTGCATTTTATCAAAGCATTAATGAACATAATTGAACATATATGCATGTTGTGAAGAAGAGGAACATAACAAGCATTAGCAACATAAGATATTGATAACGGAGTTCGTCCAGGAGGGACTACGTCTCCAGGCCTCGGTGTCAAGATGGTGTAGGCCGCTGCATTAAGTGCTGTTAATATTGGTGATGTACATGGATTTTATTTTCTCTATCATACAAGGAAAATTCCCTCATGTAGGAGTGGCTGGACCTCTCCACGATAGGTTCCGCTACAGGAACTCTCATTCAAAAAAAGGACACCTATCGGCATGAAAATCTCACTCAATGGTGACTATGAGTATCCCACCAACATGGAAACAAAGGGATATCAATCAAACATACATGTGGCAATGTGTATCCTACCAACATGGCAACGAAGGGATCTCAAACATAAATGAAAATCCCAATAGAAATTACATCCCACATCAATAACAAAAACAAGATCCCACATCAAACATCAAACAGGGATCTATATAGCACAATGCATCTCATAGTAAAGGGACAAATAAGTACATGATCACACTGTAGATACCTCACATACTGGAGCTATCTGAAGAAAAGGATGATAAACTGTTGGTTCTGGTTGTACCATCAATCTCGTGGCGTCGAATATCATGAAAATGACTTCTCACATATTGAATGCTAACATCTATAAATCCATTTTAAAAGTGGCCGAAAAATGGAATGTTCAAATGGAAAATATGAATACCCCATTGGATTCTTAGCGTCGAATAGTGAAAAATCGACTTTTAAATTTCTGAATTTTGACAAAATGAAATTCTGGGGCTATAGGAGTCTTTTATATTCCACTTAGATTCCTCAAAGATGATGCTCCACAGGGAATCTGGAAATCTACAACTTAAAACAGAAATCTAATCTCACCATTGAGATCCTTGTGAAATTCTAAGAATAATGAGTATAAAGTTGACCTCATTCTGACACCGGTGAATTTCGCCCCCCAAGGAATCTGAAAGATTTCGTCAAGATTCTTGAAGGTTCTCCTCCACAGGGAATCTACAAAACCACTGCTCAAATTGAAAATCTGGGCACACCATCACGCTCCCTATGAAATTCTGGTTAAAATGCATATAAATTTTAATACATTCTGACAAATTGAAATTTTACCTCCTTGGAATCAAAAGATTCTGCAAGCATCAAAAGATTCTACCTCGAAATCCATGACCCATCCTGCCTTGAACTGCATGTCGGGTCTGCTTGGGAACACTTGTGAATGAAGCATTTAAATACTATTTGGAGGTAGATTTTACAACGTGTAGTTCGTTGGCACAATGGCAATAATGCCAAGTTTGGAGGAGAGGGATCGGGGGATCAAATCCCGCCCCTCTCTATTTTTATGTCATAACGTTAAAAATAGTGAGATAGTGGGTGGGTGGGTCCACTCCACACTGCTCGACCCAACCCTCTCCACGTTCCAATGTATACATATGCCACCATTGGAGTTTGTTTTAACGGATATGAATTTTAAACATATGTGATTATAACATATACCATATACACCCTTTAATATATTACCATATACCCTTTTTAATATGAAATGTGTTGATTTTGTTTTGGTATTTGAATAATGTTTTATATGGTTAATTAAATAACCATATTTAATAACCACCACACTTATATATTTTTTAAAAATTATTTTTGTTTGATATAGATTTTGTTTTATGTGGTCATTTTAATATTATTTTGTTTTGTTCTTTTCTACAGGTTGAGGACCAATGGAGGAGCCCCATGTGTCAATAATTGATGGGTTTCCATGTGGGCCCCACATGCTTACTGGGACACCATGTGGCATGATGTGGACCCCACTTCTCTTTCCTTAAAAAAACTTCAAACTACTCTAAATTTCTTATACGAACTCGGATTGACGCGTTGTTCACACCATTGCGATCAGGTGACGAGATCTTCAATCTGAATATGATTTTACTACATTTCCATCACTTTGATTTTTGAGCTTTCATAAGCCCTCTTTGTCCCGTGTGTGTCTCTGGAGCCACCTTGATCATCAGGCGCAAGTACCAGCAGGTGTGAGGCATAGACCTGACACTCAATTTAGGATGGAGTTCAGCGACCAACTCTGTCGACTCCTAGTGGAGGAGGGAATCAGGTTGGTCACTATCAGAGAGATACATGTTGATGATAGGCTAAAAAATATATGGAGAGGCATTTTGAGTGATATTTTGACCCTGATGCGGCATATAATTAGAGTTACCAGAATACTGGCGCGGGCGAGGAGGGCCAGTGAACGTAGGTGTGGTGGAGATGTAGTACGTCGACAGTCAAGCAACGCATCATCTAATGATCATGAGGGGAGTGATCATTGTTCTAGTACTCCACCTCCTCCTCCACCTCGCATCGGAGATGAGCAACCTGTAGCATCTAGTAGCCATGATCATGAGCATGCAACTGATTCTGAGGAGGGCGCAGGTCCATCTGAGGAGGCGGGTCCATTGACTGAGCATGCTGTCGCACCATTCACTAATCAATAGGCTGGACCATCCACGAGTCATCATGAGAAGGCAGTTTATCTTGATCAACATGAGGCACCTTCAGATCAGCAGGCATGTGATCAACATCTATCTGAGCATGTCAAGGCTACACCATCGACTGGGCAGGCCTCGACTAGCTAGTACTACTATTGATGTACCACCAGCTGATATTTGACATATATATGCAGTTATATTACAATTGTATGTTTTTGACATTATATATATATATATATATATATATATATATATATATATATGTATAGTCCATGTATTTTATGTTCATGTTGCAGATGTACTTAATTTACATTTTGGTGTTCATCATGATGTGTATATTGTTAGGTCATGCTATATATGTTCATTTAATGTGCAGCTTGCAGATAGATGTGTATGTGATAGCAGTTATTTGACATGAGATGTATATTTGATGTTTGTATTGTGATGATGTTATACAATGCTTGTGTTTTGTTAGATGGTTATGATCACGATGATTAGATGATGTTTGCGAATTTGAATGTGTTTTTTAGTCGAATATGATCTTTGTACGATGGTTATCATGATCGTGATGTTTATTTTTATATCAAATCATGATATTTATTAAATATTATGTCGTTATTTTAATTGAAATTTTAATTTTAATTGTATGTAAAATCGTAAAATTGTAATTGTATTTCTAATTGTAATTTTAATTGTAATTGTATATATGTAAAATTGTAAAATTGTAATTGTATATATGTGAAATTGTAAAATTCTAATTTTAATTCTAATTTTAATTTTAATTGTAATTGTATGTAAAATACTTGTAAAATTTTAATTGTATTAATGTGAAACAATTGTAATTGTAATTTTAATTGTAAAATTGTAATTAGAATTGTAATTTTAATTTTAATTTTAATTGTAATTGTATGTAAGATTGTAAAATTGTAATTGTAATTGTATGTGAAATTGTAATAGTGTAATTCTAATTCTAATTCTAATTCTAATTGTATGTAAAATATTTGTAAAATTTTAATTGTATTAATGTGAAAGGATTGTAATTGTAATTTTAATTGTAATTGTATGTAAAATTCTAAAATTGTAATTGTTAATGAAATTGTAATTTTAATTGTAATTGTATTGTGAAATTGTAAAATTGTAATTGTAATTGTATGTATTGTCATCATTCAATTTTATTAAAATTTTTAAATTTGTAAAATTATAAAATTTTAAATTAATTATCAATTTTGAACCATAACTACCATAAGTAAAATGTATACGTAAATATTTTTAAATTACCATAATAGTAAATTTTTAAATTTGTATGAATATAAATAATTGTAAAATAATAAATCTAGAATAATATGATTTTTTTTAACATAATAAAGTTTAGAAAATAATGAAAATAAATTCATGTACTTTATTTTATCATTATCATTATTTTATTATGATCTTACATACCAAAAATAACAGTAGACATTTTGAAGATATCATTCACACACATTTAAAGCAATCAAGTAGTTGTATTATTTTAGGAATTGACATTATAAAAAAAAAGAACTTTATACAGTACGTCATTGTTTTCGAGATCAACATAATTGCAAATTATCATGTGCAATGATTTTAACGTTAACACAATGCAAATTACTAATTAATTCAAAATACATATTATAATGTTTCGAAAAAAAAGTCTTAGTTATAAGGTAATTAAGTCCTCTTCTTTATAAAAACCCATCTTAAAAATTATAAATGATGAAATAACGCATGCACCATATCACTCTCGGTTCTCATGATCACCCTCATTATCTTCCAACTCGCTTGGCATGATAATACTATTGTTCTTGTTAAACACACACATGGTGTATGAGGAAAGATAAACAAACAAATAGAAAGATAGGCATTCGTTGCTTCTTTATTACACATAGATGTACATTTATAATACAATGGTGTGACTCTTGGATTCATCTTCCAAGGTCACTTGGACTCCCTTGTGACTCTTCGTCTTCCACACCTACCCATGGAGGATTAGGTGTTCAAAATTCCCCCCCTTAATCCAAAGGGGTATGTGTGAATCCAAGAAGAGAGTTGTAATACAAATCTGCAAAATATGCATGGCAGCACTTAGGCTAAATCAGCTCTCTGAAATGTTGTCATAAAGAGGTGGTTTAAGGATGACCACCAACATTGGAACGCAACACTTATTGCAGTTCCCAGAACTCTTCCAAAACTGGCAAGAAGCTAATGGCTTCTGCTAGAGGAATTGTCCCTCATATTTGAAAAGGGAGACCTTCAACCTAAAAGAAGGGAAGTCTACAACCTGTGATGGTTTAAGGATGACCACCAGCACTAGAATACTTGATGCATTTCCTGGAACTCAACCAAAACTGCCAAGAAGCTGAAGTCTTCTGCTAGAGGAAGTGTTCTAAAAGAGGAAGAATATCAATCTCACATGGATGGTTTAAGGTTGTCCATCAACCAAAGGCATGCTCATGGGAATCCCGTGGTTCTGCCAAAACTTCCGAATCTAGAACACTAATTGTGGCATGTGCTCGCTTGATCTGACTTCGAAGCTTGTAGATGACCACCATTTTCCCACCTGTCAGGTACAAAGGTGAGATGATGGCGAAAACTCAACTGCAAGATTGTTCAATATTAGAGAACAAGTTCTGACATGTGACTTAAACATCTTCTTGGTTGTTGATTTCCATTGCCAAGAAGCGATCCATCCAAGATGAATCTTTGTTCTTGTAGGAGGCTTGTTTCTGAAGCATCTGTGTGAAGAATGGGTGTGCCAACCACAGTGCTTGCATGGGTGAAGATCGAAATAGTGATATTTCATATGGCCAACTCAATCACAGTGTTGGAATTTTACAATTTGTTGTTGTTGTTGTGGAAGTGGAGCAGGATCTGGAAAAGCTGCAGGTGAACTGTCATAAAAAAATTCGACACTCTGAAATTGAATGAGCTTGGAGTAGACCGGAAAATGGAAGGAAAACTCCTTGTCATATCCAAGACCTGTTCTGTGCTTGTTATGGACAAGCTCTTCCCAAGATCTGATGATGGGCTTGGGAAGTGTAGGCTGAGCTGCTGCATCTGCATGTAAATATGCTCTTATACAAGGAATTGAATGTGAATCAAATGCAATTTTATATTCTTGCTTCTGATGAGAGTCCTTAATTTTCTGAACAGAAACAGGTTCAGAATGATGACTCTTTTGCTGAAGTTCATCTTGTTGAAGCTGAGACTCCAACTGCAAAAACTCAATCTTATCTTGTGCATCTTGCAAGCAAGTTTGAATATTAAAAAGAGCATTCTTGCTCATTTTTACCATCTCATGAATAGTGGAATGAATGAGGTTATTCAACAACTCTAATGCATCATTTATTTTAGCCATTTTTCAACAACTCAGGCTTAATAAATAAAGGGTGTCGGCTTCAACCGATAATGCACTCGTTTACAATGTGATTCAACTTACTTTCAAAATAATACAAATGACTTCAAAGACCCTTTTCTTTCATGAACTTCCAATTATGGAATTACCAAAGAACAAACTCTGCTACTCAAATTATGGAGGACCTCAAGGTGTATATTGGGTTGTCTGCAGAGTTTAATATGCACAACGCTGCTCTTCATAAAAAAAAATTCTGAATGCTGCGAAAGATTTTTGAATGCTGCAAAAATGACTGCTACATAAAATCTTTGAATGTTGCAAAAATGATCATAATTTTTGCAGATTTATACAGGCCACAAAAACAAATGGCTCACACAAGGTTTAGCTGGTTATGAACATATCAGCTCTGATACCATGTTAAACACACACATTGTGTATGAGGAAAGATAAACACACAAATAGAAAGATAGGCATGTGTTTCTTCTTTATTACACATAGATGTACATTTATAATACAATGGTGTGACTCTTGGATTCAACTTCCAAGGTCACTTGGACTCCTTTGTGACTCTTTTCCTTCCACACCTACCCATGGAGGATTAGGTGTTCAACAGTTCTCAAAAATATTTTTTGATCTAGGGTCATGTCTCAATACAAACCACCAATCCCTATCCAACACATCTAGGTAAAAAAACACCTAGTTGCAGTGTTTGGGGAAAACATAGGGCTCCTTAGCTTCATCCCACATCTTTCTAGAGTTGATACATATCAACCTACTATCGCGATATTCCTTTACATTATTCTGATCAAAGGTGTCCCACCACTTGCACCTAAAAATAACACATTGGAAAGAAGAGAAATCCACTTCAATGATATATTGTATCTTTTCGATGTAACCTAACATCCCTCGTACAAGGTTTTGATCACAGTGGCTAGATCAACTAGATTGATCGAACTCGACTTCCACTCCATAGTCTTGTGTCATGTGTCCATCATCGACATTTCTTGTGCGAAAATGGTGTCCATATGCCCACATAGATGGGAACAAATGCACCTATAAAGAAGTTAAAAAATCATAGTGTCATGTGTCTTATAATAACCCAACATTTAAAATATGAAATATACTAGATGTAATTACATTTCAAAGGTGAATTATTAAGTTTAAAATGTACATAAATAGATTATTACCGAGTGGGTGTACCCAATCCCTACGTTTAGCACAACCTCTTCAGCACACGAGTAACGACCAGTTACACCGTATTTCTCTCTGACTTGGTCAACAACCCAACTGTTGGGGCATTTTTTGGCATATTTTATTTTAAATGGTCGAGATAAGGTACACTTCAACCATTCAACCATATGAATTCTTCCCTATCACTATCCTATTTCATCCTCTCTTTTTTCATACAATGCGACCCACGATTGTGTCGCTTCAGAATTGTAAAGAACGAATTTATTGATTGCTTCAAAATCTGCATTCGTTGATGAAATTAAACCGACATATAGTACATATCAGTTCAAAATATACAATATATCGAAGTTCAACATGAATATTTACTTTGTGTAAATTTTAAAACTTATAAGTCGCTTACTCTTTATCAAGCGCCTTTTTCCATTTTTTTGGAGCAGCTCCCCTTCTCTTTTGTCTTCATCCCTTTCATCGTCCCAAATAACCACAACTAGTCTCTTGTCGATCTGCTTGATGTACTCATTAGCATAATAGAAAGACTCATACGATATTTACCTCTCTGCCTTAGACCCCTCAAGTTTTTCCCTTTGTCGAACAAAACCTTTCAATTTCTTCATGTACCTCTCTAAGAATAACATCCAACGACAAGAAACCACCCCAACTAATTCAACCTTATCTACTAGGTGGATTAGAAGATGAACCTGCAAGTCCATGAAACTCGTCAGTAATTCCTTCTCAAACATACAAACAATCTCAACTATCTCTTGATGCCACCATGGAATGCTAGCCACATGAATCTCCTTTGACGTGATCCAACGTACGAATGCAGATAATTTAGATATGGCACATCCTAGGTCTTGGGGGAATTAATGTTTCACACACCCACACACGAACAAAGGATAATGAAACTGCATAGTTATAAACACATGCAATAATATACAAAATTAGTTATATTTTATGATCCCTATATGGGATAAAATTTATTAGTATAAGAAATAATAAAATCATTCTTTTGAAATTATATGTACTCTTAGAAGATTCAAATGGTCATGCAATTTCAACCCCAACAAATGGTCATCCACGTTGAAGCAATGTCATAGTGAAGACCCGTATGAATATGGCACCCTCACACCCATTATAACTTCCTTTGCCAAAGAAAGATCATATTTTTTTAAATCCATGGTACATCACCTTCTTTGAAATACCATGAATTAGAGGGATGAATGCCTACCTCTAATCCTGTACTTTCTAATCATCTTGACCAATGATTCTTTTTAGTTTTTGAAGTAATAAGATTTTTCCTAACAGCCAATGTGTCACTTTGTTTCTATGATATGTGCCTCCATAAACAAGATGAATTTTTTTTAAATATATACATGGGATATAATAAGTGGGTAACCTTAAGATGCTCGCAATATGGGAGGTTATAAAATATGGAGTTCCTTTTCATCCCAATGGGAAATATCTCAACATAGGTGTCGACAAATTATGGATCATCGAACATGGGCTCCCCATTTGAAACGAAAATTTCTATGAATTCCTTCTCCTTCTCTCTCTCATATGCTCTAAGACATTCAGTTGGTGTCATTATTGGAGGCCTTTGGGTTCTCTCTCATTTACCATTGAAAGCAAATGCTTCTCTTCTGTAAGGTTTTTTTTCTGGGAGGAATACCCTGGAGCAATCATACACTGGCTTTCGTAGGTCGTTGGACCATATAGCTTTCAGAGAAGGTCCACAACATTTAAATCCAAAATACCCTTTTTTTACAAGACTTGTAAGATTATTGTATACAATATATATGCATGGCAAGTTAAAGAATGTCATGAAGATCAGAACAATTACAACTGATTAAATAACTAATATGTGAAAGAATATTGTTACGTATATAAACAAATCAATAAATATGTAATTTACCAGAGAAAAATCCTAATCTTGAATTATCATGTGTCGTGTAAGCACATATGCCATACAACGTAAAACTCATCTCTATTGTGATGGGTCTTGATACATCATATACATTTATCCCATCCCATAATTCCTTCAATTCATCTACCAGTGGTTGAAAGTAGACATCTATATTCTTCACTTGTCTTCTACTAGGGACTATGAGAGCCAACATAAGATGTTCATTCTTCACATAAAACCATGGGGGGATATTGTTATTGATCACTACTATAGGCCAAATAGAATATTTGGTGTTCTGGAGGGAATATGGGTTGACGCCATCCATGGCTATGTTGAGTCATAGAATTCGTACTTCATCCTTGAATTTTTCGGGCCATTTATCCTCTATATGCTTCATCGCTATTGAATCTATTGGGATTCGCATAACTCTCAACTCACTTCTGTGTGAGGCATGCCATCCCTGCAACATAGCCAATTTTTTGCAACGAAAGAGTCTTTGAATCCTTGGGATTCTAGGCATGTGCCTCAATATCTTAAAAGGAGGACCACGTGATTTACCCTTCTTTTTTCATTTATCATACCTTTCATGCCCACATTTCAGACATATCTCTTTGTCTTCATATTCTTCTCTTTATAGAATACAATCATTTGGACATGCATGATATGATATGTACTCAACACCCAACATTTTCAACAATTTCTTTGCCTCTTCACAGGTACCGGGCAAGACATTATCACTTGGAAGAACCTTATCTTTGAATAAATTGTAGTTGGTGATCATGGACAATATTAAATGAACATTAATATTGATATAATTACTAACATTCATAAAATTGACCATTTGTAATTTTCATTGTGTGATTATATTTCTCAAAATATAAGGGAGGATTTTATGGTCACTTACCTCAAAATTTCCGAGAAACATGCATTCGACAAGCTAAAATTTGCTTTCAATTTGTACAGTGACATCATTGTCCCCAACTGGGTAGACTTTAACTGGCTGCCAGGTCCAAAGAGAGAGGTGGTGGAAGCAAATTTAAGGCTTTCAAAAAAGGTATCAACGATATGAGCATCATCCCCTAGCTAATCATCATTCTGGAATGCATCTAAAAACACTGTCTCCATGGCAGTCGTATCCCTTAAGTAATCATCCATACCAACCTCTATTTGATTGCCTCCATTGACAGCTTGTGAAGAACTACTATTGTTGTAATCATTCCTAATTGGTGAATTTGGACATAGTGGGAATTGATTAGGTGGTTGATTCAACCATTCTTGGTATTGTTCCTCTCCATTTTTTTCTCTTAATCCATCCTTCTCTCGATTTGAAATTGTCGTGGGGTGCAACGGAATATGGTAGGTAGGTCGCTCATCATCACTAGAATCCTAATCATTTCAAAAAATATATTTGAACATGATTAGTACAAAATCTATGATATCAATTAGTAAGCACGTCGGCAATGCATGATTAATTGGTTTGACGTTGAAATAATTAAATTAATATACCAAACAGTTATTATTACCATCATTGTCCTGGGATTGTGGCTAGAAGATGCAATGTTACAATTGGCTAGGTGAAGCAGATGTCCATTTTCATCTACCAAATGCACCTTGTGGTATGTTGCTCCTGATAAGCGCTTTCGATGTTCTGTAGTTGTTTGAATATTTTTTGCATCTGAACTCGATTCTAAATCTGCATGAACTTGCAAATTTGTATACATTAATTTTATTAAGCTGATTAACATGGATAAGAAAAATAAATTCAATTATATAATGAAAATATAAATAAAATATGAAGTAAATATTACGTCTCGAGATGGATAGGGAGAACTCTGTGATGGATTTTGAGAAATATTATAGAATAAGCTATATTTTGAAGAATTATCCATTCGACATAATTATGATATTTTCTCCCTTCATTTGAGAAAAACCAACAATAAATTCTGGTGTACATACCTAAAAGTAATTTCGGTGCCTTAAAAATGGACTTATTGTTATCGGTGCTAATGTAAATTTGACCGCACCAGTGCATTTATTTACTGCACACCGATGATGTGTTATTAATTGATGCACCAGTGTTGAATACCCACAAATAAAAAAAACGCAACTTTATTTTTTTGAAGTGAAAAAAGCGATATATTGAAAAATGAGCGGAAAAATATTTTCGAAAATCTAATTTCATAAAGCAATTATTTAAATAGTAAAAACTTTTCATTATTTCATTATTTTTGCAAACAATTTCAAGGAGATATTTGCACAAGAGATATACCTGGAGCAAGAGAGCACGAGAGCACTGTGGAGCAGCAAAATACTTTCGAACAGAACTATTCAGACAATCAGAATTCCAAACATCTAGTGATTCAAACCCTGTAGCATAGAATTTCAAAACATCAGGTGTTAAATTTTATAGTAATAGTCATTTTTTTACATTTTTTGTTTGATTTAATACATTGTAAGTCAAAAAATTAAATTTTACTGTTCATTTTCAGAAAAGAAAAGAAAAGAAAAAATCCATTCTTACGCTAAACCCTTGATTATTTTTGTTTCTGCCCTTGCTTCTTCCTGTTTCTGTGACTTCAGAATTATGGATTTTAATTTTAGATATATAGGGTTTTTATTTATATATATAGGCCTATGACATCTAACCCACGAGACGACTTTCAAAGTTAGATCCCAATCCATGTCGGCCCTTGCGTGAATTTAGAAAAAAAATAATTTTTTTTAATCGGTGCGCTCTCTGTAAAATAGCGCACCGGTGCGCTATTTTATCACAGTGCACAGCGCACGTACTGTTTGTTAAAAAAAAATTAAAAACAGATATATATATATATATATATATAATCGGTGCACCCTATGTAAAATAGTGCACCAGTGCGCTATTTCATTATAATGCACCATGGACATATTGTTTGAGAAAAACATTTTTTTTATTTTATGTTTGTGTTAATCGGTGCAACGATTAACATATAATTCAACGAGTCTCCTTGTTGACAGAGAGCATTGTATGGTGGTCCCCTGTTTTCTCAGTGGATTTATAATAACATGTCGCGTCGCCCCCTCCACAACATC
This sequence comes from Pinus albicaulis, assembly GCA_034641835.2. Taxonomy (NCBI): domain Eukaryota; kingdom Viridiplantae; phylum Streptophyta; class Pinopsida; order Pinales; family Pinaceae; genus Pinus; species Pinus albicaulis. The sequence continues at coordinate 163,087 of JAXQQM020081631.1, read as the reverse complement.
ATATGCTACAAAAACTAACACTAGAGGATTTTTATTAATTTGTATTTGTTAATCGGTGCGTTGGTTAACATATAAAACAACGGTTCTCCTTTTTTACAGAGAGCACCGTACAGTGTTTCTACTGTTGTGGCAGTGCGTTTATAAGAACACGCCGCACCGACGTCAGTGCATACTACTTGAAAGGCGCACTGTTTTCTTGATTTTTTTTTTTTTACCTGAAAATTTTGTGATTTATTTATAAAATATATTAAAATGAATGGTATAGTACATGTTTCATATTGATAAAGAAATGGCTGAGAAGAGATCAAGTAACAAAAATAATGATAGCACATTGAGAAAAGAAAAAAATTAAAGCTCTTTGTAAATTCTTTACAGAAATTATTATTTTTGAACTATATGTATGTTTAACTAAAATGTATTGTTTATTGTGTATCATGCAGAGCCAAAAAATGATGAAGCTCGATATGATTATTTTTAATCTAGGACCAAAAGAGTCTAAAATCTTGGTGAAAAAATTGCAGAAGGATGAATCAAGTGAATGAAAAAATACTATCGATCCAATGAGTTTATTTTTCCAATTTTCATTAATAATATACTTAAAAATTTTAGATAACATGTTTCAAACAATCTATTAATTCTTATATTTTTAATGTTCTATAGGGACTAGAAACTCAGAAAAGGAACGTTGTTCTACGAAAAGAAAAAAATAGAACATGCAAATTGGTGCAGCAGTAGCAATGGATTTGTATAAGTCCACAATGGACCTTACACTCTTCACTCACCACTTGTTCCTATCTGAACCGAAACCCTTTTATATGACTCAAAAATATTCTTTTAATCCTTCTGATTCCGATATACACTTTTAATATGTCCAAAAGCAGTGTTAAACGCCTTATATAAACAGAGATTCATGTGTATTCCGTGCCCTAGATCTGGTTGATCGAACGGCTCAAAACATTTTGCAAATCGGTGATTTACAATGTGCTACAAGGTTTGGCATTCACCACTCTCCGATGTGATATCAATGTCCATACTCCGATGCGCTCCACACTCCAATGTACGCCGATGCGATATCAATCGGCGATCGCAAATCGCACTGATTGATGTCATTACCCAACCGTTTCAGCTTCCACAACTCCGATGCGCAGTTAATCGGAAATCGGAAATCGCTATGGTTCAAAGTCGCCTCACGTAATTTTTGCGATAACCACCGGACCTGATCTCACTTCAAACTAGTTGATAACATTTCGCGTCCGAGTCCATTGTTATAGGATGCGATATGGAATGCCTGTTCGGTCCCGATGAGATGTTACACGGACCCGATAACTCATACAATCAACCAATATATTTTTTAAATCTGTGCAAAGGTTACACTAAGTGTTTTTCCTGCGCCAATTCTCTGTGTTAACAAAATTTCACTCACGGACTCAACAATGCTAGGTTTTCTTTAATTGCAGGAATTTTTACAGTTTAAAATAAAGACATAGGATACACCATCACAAGCAATTACATAAAAAAACCAGTGTTCAAGCTTCACGGACTCATTATACAAAGAGTCACACAACATTAATTTTATTCACAGCAAACAGTAGAACAGAGTCTCGCTTAGGCCAAATTATACGAGGAAATGACCACTGTTACACACTGTTACAAAAAAACACAATTCTCCCCACCCTCTGAGATCTCGCTCCACTCAAAGCCTCTCTAATCTCTCGCTCATCAACATTTTCTCCTTTTATTATTAACTCGAATAATTCCCCTAAAATATCTAACAGCAATTTCCTATTTTTTTAGAGATAGAACAGAAATCTGTTATTTCGTAGCTTCTTAGACACATCTATACTAACAACTCTTATCCCTAAATCTAAAATAAGACAGTCTCTCACTTATTAAAATAATAAATTATAACAAACTATTTGAGAAGTCCAACCTCCTCAGTAAAAATAATTTTGACCAACAGTCAATGAATTTCACTCTGTTTAGCCACAACAGGTGAACAAGTCTTCACATTGCTGGCTAATCCCGATGCTCCTGCATCAGACTCCCGGGGAAGAAAATATTTGTCCTTCAAACTTTCAGGACTTACACCATATTTCTGTAGTTCAGCTGCTGTCAACCAACTGGAATCTTCCATTGGCTGTTCCTTCCACTTGACCAGATATTGGAAATATGTCTGCCCTCGAGTTTTCTTGGATATTCTTTGATCCAAGATAGCCTCAACTTCTTTCTTATATGCTTTTGGTACCTGTTCCTCCCAATCCACAGTTTGAACTTCATCTCCTATGGCTTCATTCTGAAACTCAGTCTCGGTCTCTTTGAATGGATATAAATCTGCAACATTAAAAATGGGGGATATTCCGATCCCTTCTCGCAACTCGATCTCATATGCATTGGCTGAAAATTTCCTTTTAATTTTACAAGGTCCTATCTTCTTGATTTTCAGTTTGTTATAAGTTTTTGTAGGAAATCTCTCTTTCCTCAAATATGCCATGACTAAATCTCCTACTTGAAACTCTTTTTCTCTTCTTTTCAAATCTTCTCTCTGCTTGTATCTACTATTGCTTTCCTCCAATTTACCTTTGACTTCTTCTTGTAACCTCTGCATTTGTTCAACAAAATCTTCAGCACCTGCACTCCTGGCTTCCTGTTTTCCCAAGTCCCTAAGCTCATATACTCCTCTCGGATGCATTCCAAAGACAATCTGAAATGGACTCATTCCAGTGCTTCGGTTTGGTGTATCATTGTAAGAAAATTCAGCTTGAGCTAATGCTAAATCCCACTGTTTGGGATTCTGATGTACCAAACTCCTTAGTATATTTCCCAAGATTCTGTTCACTACTTCAGTTTGTCCATCTGTTTGAGGATGGTACGCTGAACTAAAACTGAGTTTAGTCCCCAGTTTCTTCCAAAGTGTCCTCCAGAAATTCCCTACAAATTTAGTATCTCGATCTAATACAATACTTACAGGTAAACCATGCAATCTTACAATCTCTGAAAAGAATAAATTTGCTATGTATGTTGCATCAATAGTTTTCTTACAAGAAATAAAATGTGCCATTTTAGAAAATCTATCTACTACAACATAAATAGAATCATTTCCTCTCTGATTTTTTGGTAAACCCAGAACAAAGTCCATACTAACTGCATCCCATGGTCAATCTGGTATGGGCAATGGCTGATATAGACCTGTATTCTGACTCCTTCCTTTGGCATACTGACATACCCTGCATTTCTCAATAAAATTTTTAACATCAGTTTGCATTTTAGGCCAGCAATAAAAAGCATTCACTTGAGTGAAGGTTTTATCTTGTCCAAAATGACCACATAACCCTCCACTGTGCTTCTCCTTAATTATTTTCTCCCTCATGGAACATTTAGGAATACATAACTTGTTGCTTTTAAATAATAGGCCTCCTTGAATAAGGTAGTCCATCCATCGACTTCTGTTATGCCTCACTGGATTCTGAACTGTCGTGTAGATGTCTCTAAAATCCTCATCATCCTTGTACATTTCTATCATTTCTTCAAAACCTACAACACCCACTTTAAACTCTTGCAAAAGAAAACTTACCCTACTCAATGCATCTGCTACTTTATTAGACTTACCGCTTTTATGCTTTATTACAAAAGTGAAACTTTGCAGAAATTCCACCAATTTGGCGTGCTTCTGATTTAGCTTTGGCTGGTTATTAATAAACTGTAAAGCATGATTGTCTGAATATAATATGAATTCCTTTGGCAGTAAGTAATGCCTCCATTTTTTCAATGCCTGCACAATAGCGTAAAACTCCTTGTCATAGGAAGAATATTTCTTTTTCACATCATTTAGTTTCTCGCTGAAATATGCTATCGGTCTTTGCTCTTGGCTCAATACCACGCCAACTGCTACTCCACTTGCATCGGTTTCTACTTGAAAGACTTTCTCAAAATTAGGCAATGCTAGAATTGGCTCTTCTGTTATCTTCTTTTTCAACAAATTAAAGTTCCCGTCTGTTGTTTCTATCCATCGAAATGGCTGGTTGACCTCCTTAATTGTCTCAGGGATTGGTGCACAAACTTGACTAAATCCTTTTATAAATTTTCTGTAAAAACTAGCAAGTCCATGAAAACTTCTTACCTCAAATACACTTCTGGGAGTAGGCCAGTTCCTGATTGCTTGTACCTTCTCTGGATCCATTTTCAAGCCTTCTTTGGAAATCACAAATCCTAAGTACACCAGTTCTTTTTTCATGAAACTACACTTCTTCAAATTGATTAGTAGTTTTTCCCTCTGTAGAGTTTTCAGAACTAACTTTAGATGTTCTAAATGCTCCTCTTTACTTTTGCTGAAAACCAGAATATCATCAAGGTAAACAACGACAAATTTACCTACATACTCCTTCAAGACCTCGTTCATTAGTCTCATGAATGTACTGGGTGCATTGGTGAGCCCAAAAGGCATCACTAACCACTCATACATTCCACTATTTGTTTTGAAAGCCGTTTTCCATTCATCGCCTTCCCGAATTCTGGTCTGATGATACCTGCTTTTCAAATCTATCTTAGTAAAGTACCTGGATCCACTTAAACAGTCCATTAAGTCATCCATTCTAGGCAAATGAAATATGTACTTGACTGTTATCTTGTTGGTAGCTTTGGAATCGGTGCACATGCGCCATTCTCCTCCCTTCTTTGGACTAAGTACCGTTGGCACAACACACGGGCTCAGACTTTCTTGAATCATCCCTTTGTTCATCAGTTCCTATACTTGCCTTGCAATCTCTGCGTTTTCCTGGGGAGTTAGTATATATGTAGCTTTATTAGGTAGACTTTCTCCTGGTATTAAGTCGATATGATGGCTAACACATCTAATCGGTGGTAATTCATTCGGTAATTCATCCACGATGATATCCATGAGATTATTTAACACAGCTTGAATTTCTTCAGGCAAATCGCTTAAATTCGTAGAGGTTAAGATTACCTTGGGCCTCCCTACGATAGCGAAATGCAACTCCTCACTTTTATCGACCTCCTGTAGCAGTTCTTTACCACTTATCAACATGATACTATTTTCAGGCAGTCCTTTATCAACATCATTCTTCACTGGCAACAACGTGTGTTTAATTCCATCCTTTTCTATGGTATATGTGTTCTTTCTCCCATCGTGAATCACTTTCCAGTAAAATTTCCATGGCCTCCCCAATAATACATAACATACATCCATGGGCATTATGTCACATAGGATCACGTCTTTGTATGTGCCGATCTGCATTTCTACATTACATTGCTTTGTCACGATAACTTGATGGCCCTTCTGTAGCCAAGATACTTTGTAAGGCACAGGATGTGACGTTCTTGCTAACCCAAGATTTTCCACCATCTTTGTGGACACAAGATTGTCAGTACTCCCACTGTCAATTATAACCTTACAACACTTACCCTTTGATTTGCATGTAGTCCTGAACAAGTTCTTCCTTTGCGCAGGTTCTCCAGTCTCCTTTTCTATTCTAAGAAAAGTTCTTCTAAGTAGCAGTGATTCACCTTCTTTAGGTGGTTCCTCTTTCTCCACAAGTCGAGGTGGTTCTGGCTCTGCCTCTATCACATTTGCACCCCTCTGGCTTGCTGATTTGTTATGAGGACAGTCCTACGACATGTGTCCCCATTCTCCACAGGTATAACACCTAACATCTCTTCCTCGCCCTCTTCCTCTGGGCACGAATCTTCCTCTACTAGATTCACCCCTCTATGGTGATCTGCCACTTGAACTTCCTGTTTCATGCTGATGTTGTGTTCCTCTAGATCTGACAGCTCCTCTACCTCTCGCTGAGCTTTTTCCTCTGTTCCTTTGACTCTGTCTCCTCAATATTTTTTCCTCTACCTTCAGACTTGCTTGATAGGCATCCTCAACAGTTTTCAGACTTAACAGGCTAATCTCATCTTGTATTTCATACCTTATCCCGTTTACATATCTAGATATTTTTTCCACCTCATCTTCTACATGCCCTGTTCTAATACTTAATCTATAGAATTCTTCTGTATACTCCTTAACAGACATTCCTTTTTGTTTCAGATTTTTCATTTGCGTAAAAAGATTCAAATGATAGTCTTTAGGAAAAAACTTGGCTTTCGGTTTTCTTACCATTTTATCCCATTGCTTGATCTTATATTTCCCTTTTCTCGTTCTTGATGTCTGTACCTCGTCCCACCAGATGGCTGCATGACCCTTCAATCTAGTGACTGCAAACTTCACCCTCTTATTCTCCTGAACGTCTGCATAGTCAAAGTACTGATCTATGGATCTGATCCAATCCATAAGCTCCTCTGCATTCAGACTCCCTTCATACATAGGAATCTCCATCTTGGGTTTACTTCCAACTTTTGCCAGCATCTTCAGGACCTTGGCAGTTTCATTATCTTCTTCTACTTCTTCCACATCTGCATCAGATTCTTCTAAAGAACTCTCGGCACCATCATCAAGCGCTCTTCTTTGGGCTGTCTCCATTGTCTCCATTCGTGCACGCAAATTCCACACTTCTTCTAACAGAATTGCATTTGGGTCTGGTCTTCCTTGACCAATTCCTCTTCTTGGTGGCATCTTTGCTGCAAACACCTCTTTCTTCTGCTCTGATACCAAAAATTGGTGCAGTGGCAGCAATGGATTTGTATAAGTCCACAATGGACCTTACACTCTTCACTCACCACTTGTTCCTATCTGAACCGAAACCCTTTTATATGACTCAAAAATATTCTTTTGATCCTTCTGATTCTGATATACACTTTTAATCTGTCCAAAAGCAGTGTTAAACACCTTATATAAACATATATTCATGTGTATTCCGCGCCCTAGATCTGGTTGATCGAACAGCTCAAAACATTTCGCAAATCGGTGATTTACAATGTGCTACAAGGTTTGGCATTCACCACTCTCCGATGCGATATTAATGTCCATACTCCGATGCGCTCCACACTCCAATGTATGTCGATGCGATATCAATCGGTGATCGCAAATCACACTGATTGATGTCATTACCCAACTGTTGCAGCTTCCACAACTCCGATGCAAAGTTAATCGGAAATTGGAAATCGCTATGGTTCAAAGTCGCCTCACGTAATTTTTGCGATAACCACTGGACCCGATCTCACTTCAAACCAGTTTATAACATTTCGCGTCCGGGTCCATTGTTATAGGATGTGATATGGAATGCCTCTCCGATCCTGATGCGATTTTACACAGACCTGATAACTCATACAATCAACCAATATATTTTTTAAATCCGCGCAAAGGTTGCACTAAGTTTTTTTCCTGCGCCAATTCTCTGTGTTAACAAACTTTCACTCACGGACTCAACAATGCCAGGCTTGCTTTAATCGCAGGAATTTTTACAGTTTAAAATAAAAACACAGGATATCACCATCACAAGAAATTACATAAAAGAAACCAGTGTTCAAGCTTCACGGACTCATTATACAAAGAGTCACACAACATTAATTTTATTCACAGAAAACAGTAGAACAGAGTCTCGCTTAGGCCAAATTATACGAGGAAATGACCATTGTTACACACTGTTACAAAAAAACACAATTCTCCCCACCCTCTGAGATCTCACTCCACTCAAAGCCTCTCTAATCTCTCGCTCATCAACATTTTCTCCTTTTATTATTAACTTGAATAATTCCCCTAAAATATCTAACAACAATTTCCTATTTTTTTAGAGATAGAATAGAAATCTGCTATTTCGTAGCTTCTTAGACACATCTATACTAACAACTCTTATCCCTAAATCTAAAATAAGACAATCTCTCACTTATTAAAATAATAAATTATAACAAACTATTTGAGAAGTCCAACCTCCTCAGTAAAACTAATTTTGACCAACAGTCAATGAATTTCACTCTGTTTATCCACAACATGTGAAAAAGTCTTCACATTGCTGGCTAATCTCGATGCTCCTGCATCACAAATGAAAATGAATTGCTCCTTAGCTCATTTGGAGTGGTGTTGGAGGTTAATGAAAGGGGGAAATTTTTTTACAAAATTTTGAAGTATCTAGTGGAATGAATGTAAAAACGTTCTTTCCACTTACAATACAAAAATCAATCCAATGATTCCAAAACCCAAATTTTATCTAAACTACATGAGAGTTTCCATAGAATTGGTCAATGAGACATGTCAGACTTTTAATAGCAAAAAATTACAACAAAAAAAACAAAAGAAGGAATGAAAAAGTAATATGCCTTTAAATGTTTTTCTAGAATTATATGTATATATTGCTAGAAAGAAATCATTTATAAATATCAATTTTGTTATATTTACTTTTAATACATCAATATAAAAATTAAATAGTTTATTTTCATGTTACATTTTTAGGAAGATTATGAAAATTTCAAAGGAAGAACGAGCTGATATCAGAAATATGCTAGTAGGAATGTCCAAAAAAGTGTATAACGAGATGGTCAAAGAAATGGACATAATTGCATCACACGAGGAGCCATCTCAACAACAACGTGCTTCAAATGTAATATGTAATCATTGAATTTTTCAATGAGGTACAATAAATAAAAAATTTAGCATTAAATATTAATTTTCAAGTATTTTATTGCAGAAAAGAAAAGAAAATGGAACCCATTCAATACATAAAACAGGATGACAAGGAAGAAAAGGGTTGATATCTAAGTTTGCGAGTAATTGTTACTTTCTTATAACAACTTAACTAGATTTCATTTTTGTATATTTTAAGTTGTTTTACAACAATCATCATTGAATGTCTTCAAATAGGTGCTAACATACAAAGAAGAATCATCAGTCGAATTGATTGACATTGGGTTAAATATGGGTTGTCAGTATATGTTGGCATATCGGAAATTAATTGTGGAATTTGTAAGCATCAATGGATCTTGTTTTACTTAGCTCGAGTAGTGACAGCAGTTTAAGTGAAGAATGATGATCGATATGTTTGGATATCAAAGCAAGGTGTTGTATTTTTTGAAATATTTGTCTATGAAATCAGACATTTTGTTTAATGTAATGGACATAGTGTCACATTGAAAGACAGATGGATACCAAAAACTGTCCCATTTTGTATGAGAAAGAGTGTCTTATTCATATATATATATATATATATATATATATATATATTTATTCTATTGTGTTCTCCATTGTCGCTGTAAAATGTAACACCACTAATTAAATATATGGATGATTAAATATTATAATGAAGAGATGTGAAATATGATGATATGATATAACAAGTTAATCCAAACATCACATTCAAATGCACTAATAAAAATTTAATTGATATGAATACTATTATAATATATGTGTCGACTTTTGATGAATAATGAATTTACAAAAATCACAATAATTGCACTATCATAGATCGATGTTTCTAAAAAATAAAAAATGAACATTGGTGCATGTTAGTTATTTTTCACTGGTGCGTTTGTATGATAATGTGCACCAGTGCGTTTCAACCAATGGGAACCACACAAATACCAATATCAATTATAATGCTTGGTGCATTTGTGTGATTCTGTGCACCTGTGCATTTATGTGAGACTGCTCACTGGTGTGTTTCTACGACCTATGGGAACATCACAAATACCAATACCAATTAGCATGCTCGGTGTGTTTTTGTGATACTACACCCCGGTGCATTTGTATAATAATATGCATCGGTGCGTTGATACGACCTATGGGCACTGCACAAATACCAATACCAATTAGAATGGCCCGGTGTTTTGTATCACCTATAGTGCAATTTTACACCTTAACAGCTCGGTGCATGCACCTTCGACCGCCTCAGGGCGACTGTCAAGCTAACACGCACCGAGATGTTTCTAAATGCCCTGGGGCATCCTAAATTTTTTTCCCATCCCAGTGCTTGGTAGGTTTACAGGACCGGTGCGTTCATTGTAAAACGCAATGGTGCATTGACACCTGATTAGCGCATCGATGAGAAAAACATTCATAACAACCTTCGACCGTGCAATTTTTTTTAATTGTGTTGAAATTTTGTTAGAAGCTCCACCAAAACCTCCATTACGAAAAACGGATGTTGTAGAAAATGTTTTTTTGAAAATTTTGGCCAATTTTATAACACTAAAAACCTTTGTTATAGCCTACGATAGAGGGTATTTTCCTTGTAGTGATGAAACCTCTGCACAAAGTCTTTATGATGAAGAAAATCATAATAAGGGGGTATTTATTGTAGCATTTTGAGGTTATGACAAAGAAATTCCAAAGGAAGTCCCTATTTTTCCCTTTGAAAAGCATGCAGAAAGTTTAGAGTTTTGGTTCCAGATTTTGACGATGTGCATACTTATTTAGGAGAGGGTGTGGAACACACCCTTGAAATCCATAAAAACCTTGATGGAAAAGACATGGATGGTGAGTCTAAGCCAAAAGAACATTTGTGCCAATAACTTGAAGAATATGGCAGTGTTGATTACACCAACGAAGGCCACCATGAAGATCATGATCGAAATGTTATACAGAATCTTGGTGACAGTCACGTGACAGTACAAGTATCAGTGACTTAAATATTTATGGGTTTGGTTATGTGTATCTTTCTCCATACGAAGGCATGGAACAACCTTTTGAAAAAAATTAAACAACATAAATAGGCACCCTCAAGATGTACAGTCCCATGAAGAATATACAGTAGATCCAAAAGAAGACAATTTTGGTGCCCTTGATCTAAACTTGTCTTTTAAAAAAATGAGAGAAAAAAATATATAATATGTTTCAATGGTCCACCAAGGTTTTATGATGACCATAAAGAGAAAAACATATCATCAGAGGCTTGTTACAACAAGATTATGATAGGCCCACTACTGTAGAAGGGGGCACATATCCAGAGTTTGAAGGGGACAACATTGATGACCACACAAATTAATTTCACCATGAAGACCATAATGAAACCACTACATGAATTATTTATTTTGAATAAGACAACATTTTTTATTATGCCAATGAAGGCCACCATGAAGATCATGACCGCATTGCGCGGCACAAATTATTAGTGACAGTATGAGTATTAGTGACTTAAACACTGATGGTTTTGGTGATGTGTATATTTTTCTGGGATAGAGTGTGGAACACTCCTTTGAAGATGTTGAAACCACCACCAATAGGAACCCTCAAGATGTACAATCCCATGAGGATGTACAATAGATCCAAAAGTAGATAGTATTTGTGCCCTTGATCTAAACTTGTATTTTAAACAAAATGAGGGAAAATATATATAATATGCTTCAATGGTCCAACAAGGTTTGATGATGACCATCAAGAGGAAAAAAAATCTGAATATGACCCTGTTACTGGCATGCTAAAGGAGCATTAAGATAGACTTACTACACTAGAAGGGGGCCCATAAACAGAGTTTGAAGGGGACAACACTAATGACCGCACAAATAAATTTCAACATGAAAACCATAATGAAAACACTACAAAAAGTATTTATGATGAAGAAAATCATAATAAGTGGGCATTTCTTGTAGCATTTGGAGTTTATAACAAAGAACTTCCAAAGGAAGTCCCTATTTTTCCCTTTGAAAAGCATGAAGAAAGTTTAGAGTTTTGGTTCCAGATTTTGACGATGTGCATACTTCTTTAGGAGAGGGTGTGGAACACACCCTTGAAATCCATACAAACCTTGATGGACAAGACATGGATGGTGAGTCTAATCCAAAAGAACATTTATGCTAAGAACTTGAAGAATATGGCAGTGTAGATTACACCAATGAAGGCCACCATGAAGATCATGATTGAAATGTTATACAGAATCTTGGTGACAATCACGTGACAGTACAAGTATCAGTGACTTAAACATTGATGGGTTTGGTGATGTGTATATTTCTCATAAGAATGCATGGAACAAGTTTTTGAAAAAAATGAAACTACCGTCAATAGTCACCCTCAAGAGATGTAAAATCCCATGAAGAATATACAGTAGATCCAAAAGAAGACAGTTTTGGTGACCTTGATCTAAACTTGTATTTAAAAAAAATGAGGGAAAATAGTATATAATGTGCTTCAATGGTTCACCAAGGTTTGATGATGACCATCAAGAGCAAAAAAAAAATCTGAATATGACCCTGTCACCGACCTACAATAGGAGCATGATGATAAACCTACAGCTCTAGAAGGGGGCCCATAAACAGAGTTTGAAGGGGACAACACTAATGACTGCACAAATAAATTTCAACATGAAAACCATAATGAGACCACTACACAAAGTATTTATGATGAATAAAATCATAATAAGGGGCCATTTCTTGTAGCATTTGGAGGTTGACAAAGAACTTCCAAAGGAAGTCCCTATTTTTCCCTTTGAAAAGCATGAAGAAATTTTAGAGATTTGGTTCCAGATTTTGACGATGTGCATACTTCTTTAGGAGAGGGTGTGGAACAAACCCTTGAAATCCATAAAAACCTTGATGGAAAAGACATGGATGGTGAGTCTAAGACAAATGAACATTTGTGCCAAGAACTTGAAGAATATGGCATTGTTGATTACACCAACGAAGGCCACCATGAAGATCATGATCGAAATGTTATACAGAATCTTGGTGACAGTCGTGTGACAGTAAAAGTATCAGTGAATTAAATATTTATGGGTTTGCTGATGTGTATATTTCTCCATACGAAGGCATGGAACAACTTTTTGAAAAAAAATTAAACCACCATAAATAGGCACCCTCAAGATGTACAGTTCCATGAAGAATATACAGTAGATCCAAAAGAAGACAGTTTTGGTGCCCTTGATCTAAACTTTTCTTTTAAAAAAACTGAGAGAAAATCATATATAATATGTTTCAATGGTCCACCAAGGTTTGATGATGACCATCAAGAGAAAAACAGATCATCAGAGGCTTGTTACAACAACATGATGATAGACCCATTACTGTAGAAGGGGGCACATATCCATAGTTTGAAGGGGACAACATTGATGACCACACAAATGAATTTCACATTGAAGACCATAATGAAACCACTACACGAAATCTTTATTTTGAAGAATACAACATTTTTCATTACGCCAATGAAGGCCACCATGAATATCATGACTACATTGTGTGGCACAAAATATTGGTGACAGTATGCGTATTAGTGACTTAAACACTGATGGTTTTGGTGATGTGTATATTTTTCTGGGAGAGAGTGTGAAACACCCCTTTGAATATGTTGAAACCACCACCAATAGGAACCCTCAAGATGTACAGTCCCATGAGGAATGTACAATAGATCCAAAAGTAGATAGTTTTGGTGCCCTTTATCTAAACTTGTATTTTAAACAAAATGAGGGAAAATCATATATAATATGCTTAAATGGTCCACCAAGGTTTGATGATGACCATCAAGAGAAAAAAAAATATGAATATGACCCTGTCACTGGCCTGCTTCAGGAGCATGATGATAGACCTACAGCTCTAGAAGGGGTTCCATAAACAAAATTTGAAGGGGAAAACACTAATTACCGCACAAATAAATTTCAACATGAAAACCATAATGAAACCACTACAAAAAGTCTTTATGATGAAGAAAATCATAATAAGGGGGAATTTCTTGTATTATTTGGAGGTTATGACAAAGAAATTCCAAAGCATGAAGAAAGTATAGAATTTTGGTTCTAGATTTTCACAATGTGCATACTTCTTTAGGAGAGGGCGTGGAACACACCCTTGAAATCCATACAAACCTTGATGGACAAGACATGAATGGTGAGTCTAATCCAAAAGAAATTTTTTGCCAAGAACTTGAAGAATATGGAAGTGTTGATTACACCAATGAAGGGCACCATGAAGATCATGATCAAAATGTTATATAGAACCTTGGTGACAGTCACATGACAATACATGTATCGGTGACTTAAACATTGATGGGTTTGGTGATGTGTATATTTCTCCATAAGAAGGCATGGAACAAATTTTTGAAAAAAATGAAACCACCATCAATAAGCACCCTCAAGAGATGTACAGTCCCATGAAGAATATACAGTAGATCCAAAAGAAAACAGTTTTGGTGCCCTTGATCTAAACATGTCTTTAAAAAAAATGAGAGAAAATCATGTATTATATGTCTCAATGGTCCACCAAGGTTTGATGATGACCATAACGAGAAAATCATATCTGGATATTACCCTCTCAGAGGCTTGTTACATCAACATGATGATAGGCTCACTACTGTAGAAGGGGGCACATATCCAGATTTTGAAGGGGACAACACTGATGACCACACAAATTAATTGAACCATGAAGACCATAATGAAACCACTACACGAAGTCTTTATTTTGAAGAAGACAACATTTTTTATTACGCTAATGAAGGCCACCATGAAGATCATGACCGCATTGCTACACAAAATCTTGGTGACAGTATGAGTATTAGTGACTTAAACACTGATGGTTTTGGTAATGTGTATATTTTTCTGGGAGAGAGTGTGAAACACCCCTTTGAAGATGTTGAAACCACCACCAATATGAACCCTCAAGATGTATAGTCCCATGAGGACTGTGCAATAGATCCAAAAGTATATAGTTTTGGTGCCCTTGATCTAAACTTGTATTTTAAACAAAATGAGGGCAAATCATATATAATATGCTTCAATGGTCCACCAAGGTTTGATGATGACCATCAAGGGAAAAAAAATCTGAATATGACCCCATCACAGGCTTGTTGGTGGCTTATTGCAAGAGCATGATGATAGGCCTACTGCTCTATAAGGGGGATCATACCCAGTGTTTTAAGGGGAAAATAGAGAACACATTCTTTCAGGTATGTTTTGATGAGGTACTCGCTCTCTCAGTTATCATTTGATTTTGAACTCTATCATCTAGTGCTACCCTGGCTCAATCTATATTTCGTTTGGTGGAAAAATGGTGAAATCAATATGCTCACACGATAACAACTTGGATCAATATCTTATGTGGTATGGGGACAATGAGAAAGAAAGTACATGGTTGCAAGTTGAATAGCAAGATCAATAAAGCAAGAAAGAGTCCTACCTTTAGTAAGATGCTCAATCCGTGGAACTTAATCAAGCTGGTATGTTGGCTTGAGGGGTGAAATCATTCAAAGGCCCTCTAAGATCCATCTCACAGTCGAATTCCATCTCCAGATTGGCCCTCTCATATCTGAAGATGAATGCTCTTTCCCTCTCTCACTGCATCTATTGAATGCATGCTCTTTCTCAGTCGAATCCTATTACCCTCATTGCTCGACACAGTCGAATGCTCAGCAAAACACCAGCTTGCTGCAATGCGAATCCCTCAGTTGTTGCAATGTGAATCCTGCTCTCCCTTTCCAAACCCACAAAACACCAGCTTGCTGCAATGCGAATCCCTCAGCTACTGCAATGCGAATGATCCATCATGCACCCTCCCTTTCCAAACCTGCAAAACACCAACTTGTTGTAATGTGAATCTCTCAGTTGTTGCAATGTGAATCTCGCTCTCCCTTGCCAAATCCACAAAACACCATCTTGTTGCAATGTGAATCCTTTAGTTGCTGTAATGTGAATCCCTCAGTTGCTACGATGTAATGATCCCTCATGCACTCTACCTTGCCAAACCCGCAAAACACCAGCTTGATGTAATGCGAATCCCGCTCTCCCTTACCAAAACTGCAAAACACCAGCTTGTTGTAATGTGAATCCCTTAGTTTTTTCAATTTGAATGATCCCTCATGTGCTCAATGATCCCTCATGTGCTCTCCCTTTCTAAACCTGCAAAACAAGCCCACTTGGCCCAAAAAATAAAAAAACAATACCTTAAATTATTTATATTTCCTATATAATAAAAAAAAACCCACTAACCCTTAGTTATATAGCCAATATAATGTTTTGGGTTTTTTAATTTTTTTTTACCCCAATATGAATGCATGTGATATAATATTGGTTTGTCAGTGACACCCCCGTGCTAGGGACCAAGTTCAGCAAAAGTTTCCCCATCTCATGTAGGCACTCAACACACTGGGGACCATTGCATCCTAAGGAAGAAGGGCTTATCCAGGTGGATATTGGTGACCACCCACCTATTCCTCTTAGACGCCCACCACTGTGTCTTTCAGCTTTTTATTTTCCTTAATTCTAGCACAATTTACAATTTTTGGCAATTTTTCAGGTCTTGTACTTACGGAGCCATTTCGAGGCCCTAAATGAAGTTTTTTTGGAAAATGGGAAACTAATCTCACACTCATATTTGCAATCGAAAGTTTTATTCCTCGGATAGATATTTCTAACAAGGTATCGTTTGTGTCAAATGATGATCATATGCCAAATTTACGACCCCAGGAATTTGATGCACAAATTTACCCTAACGAGGCCCACAGTTTTGGCAATTCATCTCCTAGGGTTATGTTTTTGGATGTTTATGGTACTTTTCCATTGTTTCTCAGTAATAAATAAGCCTTTGAGCCTCATTTTAACATAGTTCAGAGGCATGTAGCCACCACATCACTTCTCATAGATAAGCTACCCTCATCAAAGCTAGTTTATTTCCATTTTGTTTGTAAGCATATTTCAGTTACTTGATATTACTGAAATGAAGTTTTATTTATTCCAAATCTCTGTGTTTGTTACATGTTATTTTTCACCATGATATTTGACTGTCCATATAGGTCTATCACCACCTATATCATGCTCCCTTAGAAGTCAAAAACCCTAATGTTTCTAAACCAAGTCTTGGAATTGGAGAAAGCCCTTTAAAACCCTTAAAAGTCTACCTCCACACTTTTTCTAGCCTTTTCCTGCCGGTTCGTGGATACTTGGTCTATAAATTAAGGCAACCCCCGTACATTCTGCTACTAAAACATGCGGACTACCGTAAAAAGTCAAATAAAAGAAGAAGTAAATTCTAGAAGCATAGCTAGTCGAATATTCTCCCAACTGGAAGCTTCTAGAGGCGCGATTAGTTCAAGATTTATCCCTCCACTCATGGAGCTTATCCCTTGGTCTATGGAGCTCAAATCCCTTCATGAGAGGAATCCATCCCCCTCTTCATGGAACTAAAACTACCTCCATTCCCCTATAAATTGAGCTCATGTTTCAGTCTCAAGAGTAGATTGTAGATGTTGTAGCTTGTATATGGTAGTTGTTGAAGAAATTCCCAAGAGAGCATACTCTCTACACTAGTTATTGTTGGCATGAGAATGATAAAACCCTTATGTCCATAACTCTATGCTAGTATTCAAAGAGGAAGGCTTGTCAAACTGAAGGAAAAATGGTTTCTAGGACCTAGGGAGAAACCTATACGACATCAAGGCATCAGGTTGTAAGGTTACTCTTTTCATTCAAGATAATACATATGGATCTCTTTTTCTCATTGAGTTTTTCTTGTGCTTATTGAATAAAATCAATACTTAGACTCCTTAATCACTAAGTTGGATTAGATTTTCTTGATTATTATATGTTGTAGATGCTTTGATTCTTTTGTCTTGTCTTTGATTGCAGGTTTTAATTACTAGAGAAGCCTCTTTGGAGCGACTAGATTAAAGACTGCATCGAACGTTGAATTTCGAGGTAGGGGCATGTCCTCTCTTTTTGCTTATAATAATTCTGAATTGCAATTAGTCAAGATAAAAAGGTTTCCAAATGGATGTTTGTTTCTAGCTATTCATAGAATACTAGGGAGATCGCTCTTGTCCACAAGAGGGATTAATCCACATAACAAAATGGCAACTCCACTGGGGAATAGAACTTAGTTTTCTCTCTTTATTTTCATTTTGAATTTTAGAGTTTTCTGATTTTGACTTATCTGAGAACAGGTTGGGTAGATAACTTTTAAGAATCCCTAAAAAAGAAAGCTGATTATTTATTTTTTCATAGTTTTTCCTTGCCTCTGCGGTTTTCAATAGAAAACAATGCGGGAACCTCCGCAACTCTTAATTCAAAACAGTGTGGTACCACTTTGTTCTCCATTACAAACTGTGGACCATTGGAAAATTTTTGAAAAAATTAAAATTCTCTTTTTACAACCAGATAACATAATTCTTCAAGTTTGCCTCGATCCATTTACAGTCTCATCAGTCTTTGTTCAATTAATTGGGTGTTTTGAATTTTTCATTTTTGAGAAATTCTTAATTTGATTTCCTTTTGTCATTTCTTCAATGTTTGTCTTAGTTTCTTAAATATTTTTACATCCTTTTGCCTTTTTTTTTGAAAAAAAAATTCCCCCTCATTCGCCAGGGGGGGCTAAATTGTGTATGAGTGTTAATCACCTTTGAGTGTTTTCACTTTTGACCTTTGGAATTATCACCCAATTTTCTTTACTTACTCTTGGTTGGTTCCTTAGATTACATTAGTGAAGAAGAATAGTCTTGTTTTTTTTTCGCTGATTTGGAATCATCTTGTGTTTGAGAATTATCTTGCATAG
Organism: Pinus albicaulis; assembly: GCA_034641835.2. Taxonomy (NCBI): domain Eukaryota; kingdom Viridiplantae; phylum Streptophyta; class Pinopsida; order Pinales; family Pinaceae; genus Pinus; species Pinus albicaulis. The sequence continues at coordinate 144,736 of JAXQQM020081631.1, read as the reverse complement.
ATTACATTTGCATAATTAGAATTCTCATTTTCAGAATATGAATGAAAAATGTGCATAGATTACATTTGCATAGTTTTCAAGTGAATTGTGCATAGATTACAACTGCATAGTTTACATTTTGGAAAAATCAATCGTAGATTTAAATTAGTTTCTTTGATTTGAATTTACATGTTTTTATGCTTGTTTTAAAAACATAAAAATAAAAATTGGAATTGATTAGCATTAGTTTTTCTTGCTAAAATTGGTGCATTAGAGAATTTGTTATATTTTCTCTTATTTATCAACTTTTTCATTGTTGGAAGTGAATGGAATCTCTCTCCTTACTTTAGTTAGGATTCATCGAATTGAAAAGATTGCATTATCATATTCGATTGCATTCAATTTTGGGTCAGGTCATAACAACATTGGTTTCATATCCATTTACCTTTTGAGTAATAACAACCCAAATAACATAGCGCTAAATAAAATTCATCTAGAAATTTTTACATTTTCTAGGGCTCTTTCCACCAATTTAGCTTAGGCTAGTGCTTGTAGTTAACTTTCCAAAGCAACTAAACAAACAATAGTATCTTGCAGTAAGGAAAAATTCGAATTATTACAATTGTGCTATGGGAAGCTCTTCTTAAAAGAGTCAAGCACGAGATCATGTCAGACCCAGTGAGGTAATCGTACCTATCTCATTGGAAAAGATAGAATATGTGCATGTAATACAAATGGTAAACCTCAGATTAACCATTGTTGAAGAGCCTGGGGTCACTTGTTGGCAAACCTCTGATTTACCAAGTCGAGGAGCCTTCAAGGGGATTGAGCTTGATACTCTGCCCTTGCGTATATATCGGATCGTAGAGGGTTCCCCCGGGTGAATTTGTCTCCGTTGGTGACCTTAGTTGCCATAATATTTAGGATTTTTCTGAAGGTGACGGTGGAGGGAAGGTCCCGCTGTACCTGGAACAGACGTTGACTAGACTCACTTGGACTTTCCAGAGGGTACTCTTCACTTCGAGATGGCATAGTGACTATTTCATTAAGTAGGTTGTCAAGGTAACTATTCCAACCGCCAGTTTTGCACATTAATTTCCGCAATGTTGGATTTCATCACCAACTAGTATTTTTATTTTTGAAACATACTGTTTGTGTGTGGTTTGACTCCTAGATTTGATAGTGCGTGTTCATTTGTTTGCTTTTACATTTTAGAGACCTTAGGTGTGCATTGTGAATTTGAATTGTTAATATTTGTAAATTGTTAATAAAATTCACTGAAGTTGAATCTAATGGCAATTGTTCCAGAATTTACCAACCAAGGAACCCCTCTTAATGAGAATCCTAGTAAATTTTCTTGCTTTGGAAATGTTGGTCCTCCTTATATGGCTACATTGTCATTACCTGGATTTACCATAGGTTTACCGGTATGGTTATTTTGAACTTCATTGGCCTTGAATACTCAAATTTTTCCACCTCAATCGGATGCTTCACCTCAACAGATTTCACCATCTCAACATCACCAACCTCATGTTGACCCATTACCTTCTTTGCCCAACATGTATTTCTCCATTTCTTCTTCTTCACTTGGTAAAAACCTTGACGCTAGTAACTAGGTGGCTAAGAAGAAGAAGAAGAAGAAGAAGCAAGATAAGAAAGAAGTTAACCAAACAACCATGTCTGTAAGTGTTAGTAATGTTGAGGAAATCCCCAACATGCATCGTAAACCAAAATACCCATGAAAGCTTTGTAAGGGTGACCACTTCCTTATCAATTGTCCTGGTATTCCTAAGGACTTGGAAGTATGGTCTAAAAATTCTCATCAACTTACTATTGATCCATCAACCAGTGATTGTGAGGTTCCTGGGAAAAAGGGTAAAGTTAGGTTTCCTTGCAGGTTATGCAAAGGGAGTCATCAAACTCACATTTTCCCTCACATGGATGAAGCCTCAAAATTGTTGGAAAACCTTACTGTTCCACAAAAAAAACTTCCAATGGGTTGCCGTAAACTTTCTCCCAACCTACGGTCAACTTACAGAGTGATTGATTTAATTCCAAGTACAGTCAATCCCGCTCTTCCATTGAAGATTAAACCTCATAACACTCAGGTTGATGATCCATTAGTTGATCAAGTGGTCGACTTGATTTCACATCTAGTCGATCCCATTCTCCCTGTAGAGATTGAAATTCATACCACTCAAGTTCTTGTTACATCAGATTCTTCTATGCCAGGGGTCGTTTCACATGTTCCTACAGAACCCCCTCCAAGTACTGAGGTATTTTCCTTTGATTGGAATAGACTGACAAAACCTCATCTTCCTTCCTCCATCCATTTCCAAATCATTGTGAAGGCTTATGGTAAGAATGTGCATCACACAAATATAGATGAAGGTGCTTCTATTAGTATTTTATCCTCAACTTCTTAGTAAGCTTTGGGTTCCCCTATGTTTGTGCCTGTTACACAGAATCTATGAGCTTTTAACAGAACCATTAGTGAACCTTTAGGGATCCTTCCTAAGTTTCCTATTACCTTGGAAGGTAAAACTATCTCTATTGACCTTATGGTAGTCTGAGGCCCTTTGGATTTCGATTTTCTCCTTGGGCGAGACTATATCTATGCAATGAAAGCTGTTGTATCAACACTCTTTCGCGTGATGTATTTCCCTCACAATGGAAACATTGTGACTATTGACCAACTTTCGCTCGCTAATCTTGATTCGACTACCAATTTTCCTTATACGGAAGTGGTAACTACCTCACCATGGGTTATTATGTGGCAACCAGTCCCATGTTTTTAGTTACTGATGCAAGCGAGCCTCTCACTGTATGCTCGAATTACTTTGACTTAGATCTGGTAATTGACATGGTAAACCCTATGGGGGCATTTGAGCATGATGTTCTTATCCCTATTGAGTTCCCTGACATAGGTTCCTTCTAAAGAACAGTTCTTCCTTCTATTGAAGACCTCTTGGAAGCCATGATCGAGGAGTGTCCCTTGCCTTTCTTCCAGTAGGAAACCATTGCAAGGTTCCATGAGGATGGTTATTTTACTGTGTCAACCTCGTTAAAAAATGAAACATGCTCCCATGAGGATGGTTATTTTACTGTGTCAACCTCATTAAAAAATGAAACAGGCTCCCACGAGGATGGTTCTTTTATAGTGTCAACCTCGTTAAAAAATGAAACATGTCTATGAGGATAGTTCTTTTACTGTGTCAACCTCGTTTGAAAATGAAATAGATTCCTTGAGGATAGTTCTTTTACTATGTAAACCTCGTTAAAAAATGAAACATGTCTATGAGGATAGTTCTTTTACTGTGTCACCCTCGTTAAAAAATGAAACATGCCCTTATGAGGATAGTTATTTTCCTATGCTAACCTCGTTAAAAAATGAAACAAACCCTTATGAGGATAGTTCTTTTCCTGTGTCAACCTCGTTAAAAATTGAATCAGGAAATGAGGATAGTTCTTTTCCTATGCCAACCTCGTTAACAAATGAAACAGGTCACCTTAAGGAGAGTTCCTTTGCTGTGTCAACCTTGTTAAGAAATGAATCAGGTTACGAGGAGAGTTCCTCTTACTGTGTCAACCTCTTTAAAAAATGAATATGTTCATCACGAGGAAAGTTCCTTTTGCTATGTCCAAGTTATTAAAAAATGAAACATGTCTTCTTGAGCATAGTTCATTTTCTTGTGTCAACCTCATAAAAAAATGAAACAAGGTTCCTTGAGCATAGTTATTTTCCCGTGTCAAGATTGTTAACAAAATGAAACAAATCCTCTCCTGATTAAGTCGAGTCTTTCATATGATCTCGTAAATGAGCCTTCATTCCATAAAACTATTAGTAACCAGTACTCTACTTAGGCAAATGAAATGAATCTTGGGGGGCATATCCTCTTGCAAGTTATTCTTGGGGGCATTGAAACTTATCTCAGGCATGATTTTTTCCTTTGTTTCAAGCTTGTGTAAAAAACAAACAAACCACTCTCAAGCATACTTTTTCCTATGTTTCAAGATTGTATAAAAATGAAACCTATCTTGAGTCCATTTTGGTTATTATTTTCAAGACTCATTAAACTCATGAAAATCCCGATATTATTTTTCTATCTTTCATTCTCACAAAACACATGAAAATGCTGAGTTATTTCTGTCTTTTCCTACTCGTAAATTAAATTGAAAGTCAGCCAACTGAGTATAATTTTATCACTTTTTCAGGCTCTTGAAAATTATTTTACCCCTTTTCCAGACTGAAATGGACTAATTACGAAAAAGGTATACGTTGACTAAGTATGGTCAATAGAGTTCTCTCCTGCATTATTTTATCATTTTTTGGGCCTAAGACACTAAATTTATGAAAAAGAAAAATCATGGAGTTTACTTATGTTTTTCTTCTGACTCCCTAAAACTGAAAAAATGCCACGTTTCTCCTATACTGAACTCGTTAAAATTTAACAGTAAAGGACCTGTCGATTACAAATAGGACCGGACCACTCCTTCTTAGGGTTCGATTTTAATACTAAGATGGACTCATCCGAAGGGTGAGCTTATACAAAAAGGAAAATGTTATCCTCCTCAAGCTTGTAAAAAATAAAGAGGTACTTGCCAGTAATGGTGGGGGGAAAAGAGAGAAAAATAATCCAATTGTCACTCTTGTTTAAAAAGCAGCATGCCACTCTTGAACACGACACTTTGTCACACTTGTACGTGGGTTTGGAAATCCTTTGTCTAACAGTTAATCAAACCACATTGAAAGTCTTCATCCAATTTCTGGGTATTAGCTTTAGGTCAATTGCTGCCAAACCATCTGCAGTGTCATTATTTGTTCAAGAGAGAGTTCAAATAAACCATTCATTGCAAAAATTTGTCTCCATTCGCGTTGACCATCCTTGAGTCAATCCTTGCAAATATTTCTTCAAAACTTAATCTAATGGTTTCCTGTCATGGGCTTTCCTGCGACAGCTCACTTTCTATGGACGCCATCTCATCATCTAGAAAGTTGATCTAGAATCTTATTAGTACCTTGGGATCTTCATGCCATAATGGCAGATTTCTCACCTTCGACAACATGTTTGCATCATTGACCTTCGATCAGATGATTCTATGAGTGTTTGAATGAAAATCATTCATTCACACTTCATAGATTGTACTGGAGTAATTTGAGAGCCATTATCATTATTGGTGGTTTCTCTCACACTTGTTAACAGTTCACATCATTGACCGGTAATCAAGTGGTTTCTACCATGTTTGACTTCGACATAATCAATCGCATGGATAGAATCGTACTAGTTCAGGAAGCAGAAATCAAGACCCTGGATCTAGTTTCCACAATCCAAGCTATGAGGAGTTTTATTATTCATGATGTAGTAGAATACCTATGACAAATGGATGTGCCCATAATGTGTCTACTTCTGATGTAATATTAAAATCATATGCGTACCAGAACATTTAGTTAGTTTTGATCTGAGTATGGGAATGCCTACCTCAGCGATGATATATATATATATATATATATATATATATATGATTGCATTGAATGTTTTTATAGGTTTTTGACTGGTGTGTCCACAATCCAATCCTTGGAATGATAAAGCACTGAACACTCTTCAGAACAACCTCAGACTTTGCACTTTTGGGGGCAATTTGTTACATGTTATGTCACCATGACATTTGACTATCCATATAGGTCTATCACCAGCTATATCATGCTCCCTTAGAAGTCAAAAACCCTAATGTTCCTAAACGAAGTCTTGGAATTGGATAAAATCCCTTTAAAACCATTAAAAGTCTACCTTTGCACTTTTTCTAGCCTTTTCCTACGAGTTCGCGGATACTTGGTTTATAAACTGTGGTAACCCCCGCACGTTCTACTACTAAAACCTGCAGACCCCTGTAAAAATTCAAATAAAAGAAAAATTAAATTCTAGAAGCGTAGTTGGTCGAATATTCTCCCAACTGGAAGATTCTAGAGGTGCGATCAGTTTGAGCTTTATCCCTCCCCTCATGGAGCTTATCCCTTGGTCTATGGAGCTCAAATCCCTTCATGAGAGGAATCCATCCCCCTCTTCATGGAACTAAAACTACCTCCATTCCCCTATAAATTGAACTCATGTTTCAGTCTCAAGGGTAGATTGTAGATGTTGAAGCTTGTATATGGTAATTGCTAAAGAAATTCCCAAGAGAGAATATTCTCTACACTAGTTATTTTTGGCATGAGAATGATCACACCCTTATGTCCATAACTCTATGCTAGTATTCAAAGAGGAAGGCTTGTCAAATTGAAGGAGGAACGATTATTCAGGACCCTGGGAGAAACCTGTACAACATCAAGGCATCAGGTTGTAAGGTTACTCTTTTCATTCAATATAATACATATGGATCTCTTTTTCTCAATGAGTTGTTCTTGTGCTTATTTAATAACATCAATACTTAGACTCCTTGATCACTAAGTTGGATTAGCTTTTCTTGATTATTATATGTTGCAGATGCTTTGATTCTTTTGTCTTGTCTTTGATTGCAGGTTATACTTACTAGAGAAGCCTCTTTGGAGCGACTGGATAAAATACTGCATCAAGCGCTGAATTTCAAGGTAGGGGCATGTCCTCTCTCTTTGCTTATAATAATTCTGAATTGCAATTAGTCTAGATAAAAAGGTTTCCAAATGGATGTTTGTTTCTAGCTATTCGTAGAATACTAGGGAGATCGCTCTTGTCCGCAAGAGGGATTAATCCGCATAACAATTTTTATGGTTACATCTATATTCCGTTGCATTCATGTATAAGTACAGATCATGTTGTGGAGGTATATGATGCATCATCAAATGAGATGGGAGGAGTACCTTCCATTGGTTGAATTTTCTTACAACAATGGTTATCATTAATCACTAAGGATGAGTCTGTTTGAGGCACTCTATGGGTGGATTTGCAATACTCCCATCAGTTGGAGTGATTGAGTGAACAGGGTGTTGATAGGACATGATATGTTAGCAAAGATGGAACAGGTAATGCAGGTAATCAAGAAGAATATAAAGGAAACACAAGAAAAGAAAACAAGTTATGAAAATCGGAACTAGATGTCTAAGGAGTTTTAGATTGGGGAACATGGATTCTTGCGGATCAAGCCCAAGAAGAGCTCCTTGAGGATCAGATCATGTGCCAAGTTGGAACCTCAATTTTGTCGACCTTTCAAATTTCTTGAAAGGATTGGACCAATACCCTATTGACTTTCACTACCTCTAAAAGTGAAATTCCATGATGTTTTCCATGTTTCATTGCTTAAGAAGTATGTTAAATATGTTGATCATGTGATTGACTAGTATCCATTGTAGGTGGATTTATTGTATTTCTAGATAGCCATGGTGTGGTGGGTTCTATTGTATTTGGATGAGTTGGATTTCCATATGGTTTTGAAACTGAGTGAGGTGGTCTTTCAAATAAAGAACACATGTCCTAGGAATCCATGAACTAAAGAAGGTGGGTTTGTGGTAAAGGCGGATTTTGTGTGCCTCGGTAGGCCTAGCGATCCTCGACTAGTAAATGACCGGATATACGGTAAAGCCTAGATATGTGTTCCATCGATTAGGCCTAGAATTACTCTACTCATGAATGGAGATATATAAGGTAAATCATGGAGGGTGGAGTCTCGATTAGGCCTAAGCATACTCGACCAGTGAAAGGAGGGATATACGGTAAAACCACAGAGACTAGGAGGCGTATAAATTCCTCACGGTGTAGGTGGATAAATCTGATGGCATCCATTCTTGTTTAGGGCCTAGTGATCTGGTGAGGATTGCGGTAAAGACTGATGAATCTTGGTTTGGTTTGGTTTTGAGTCCCTTATTCATGATCAGAATATGGCACAAGGGTGATTGGTTGAAAGAAATATTTGGTTCAGCCAATATAGGGTCACGTGGTTCGTGGAAGTCCCAAACCTTATTGGATTTTGCATTCATTAATAAGAGCATCTTCTCCTTGGTATTTCATGTGTAAATGTGTTGATTGATATGTGACTTTTATGGTTGTTATATCCTTGTTATTTTTGTTGGTTATATGTTGGTTATGAGTATGTTTTATGACATACTTGATTTATGGTTCTCATCATACTTTTATTAGCAAATGAATGTACAATGTATATATCTCTTAATAGATAACAATGCAACTATTGTGATATGGAAAAAATGCTTCTTTACGAATCTCAGATAAGTATGATACCCCTATGCTCAGATATGTTGTTATGGCCTATAGATTACATATTTGTTGTTATGGCCTATTTACTTGTTGTTCTTCCACCACTATGAGTTGGAAATTATTCATGGCAAAGAAAATATTTGAAAGGCACATGCTCATAATCCAAAGGTTGATTCTAGATTGAATCGTGGTACTCCAAATCTATTGATTCTCGGAACAGCTACGAGATTTTCATATGGACACATATCTTCGCATATGTTTCGTGTCTCCTCCTTTTAGTGATTTATGAGATATTAACAAATTTCCCTATGGAATTTCTTATTCCCTCTAGAATATAAGGTTTCTATAAGTCCTCGGGTAGCAAAATTAGGCAAACCCATATTGGGGCTGCAAAAAAATTCTCTTTCTCGGGATTATAACACTCCTCCCAAAATCGCATGAATAACCCTGCATTATTCATAAAATATGGCCTAATTTCAAAAACTTTATTTCGTTGCATGAGATCTTGAAAGATTACTGTGAAGAAACCTTTGGCGCACAACTGCATTTTGATGGGTCCATTAAGGTACCATTTGGATTGGATCCATTGGATTATTTCCTATTTCTTTGGCCATATGGCCATATTTTTGCAGATGGGTGCATGGTCCTTCATACATTTCCTGGTTTTTTCTAGGCACTTATTCAAGATCACAAAATTAGGGTTTTTCACAACTTTGGGAAGACATTGACCTCACATTTTTGCCGACCAATGGACTCCCATCACTGGTGCCTCTTTTATAACAACCCTCATGAAAATTCCATGTAACAAAGCTAAAATAATAACCACAGTTGATGGGACATGTATTCCAAGTTAAATGTTTGGAAAAACATCCTAGTGCAGGTGTTCACATGGTTTATTATGGCTAAGGAACTTGGCAAAGGCTATGGCTAAGGCATTAAAGAGGAAAAAAGTATTTTTGGCACATTATTTATGAAAATAATGGAATTAGGAGGAAATGGAGGTAAAAGGTCATAGGTTGCATGTGAGGAGGAAAATGAAGGAAAATAATGGAAAATGAAGAAAATAAATGCCTCATTAATAAAAAAATGTATTAGGATCAGTTGGTACCTTTTGTCAGTGCATTTTTGGAGCTCTCTCATTATTCTCTCTCTCGCTCTCTCAAAAAATCGTCGGGCGCTGAGCTAAAAAGGTGTTTTTTGTGGTTTTTTGCCATTTTTCCTTGTTGGTCTTGGACATTTTTTCATTTCCTTAGACAATATTGATGTATTGTCTCAATAGAGGGTGGATTCTGAGGTGCCCATTTTGGAGGAGTCACCTACATGGTTAGAGGAACCATTAGAACAGGGGCAGCAAGAGGATGAGGAGGACTTGGGGGAGGAGCAACATGAGGAGGAGGAGCAGGAGGAAGAGAAGATTGTGGGAGTGTCAATGTCAGCACCATCTGCTATAGATATAAGAGAGCACAAATCCATACCCATCAGTGATTATTTTACATTAGGTGCATGGTTAGGGCCTTCTACTGCGAAAGGCACGCCTCACAAACAACCCATCATGTTTTCCCATAAAAGGGGGAGATTGCACTGATCTCATATAGATAGTTTCTTGTTTTATTTGTTTTTCTACATATAACTCATGATGATGAGATACTTTTATATATGTGATGTTATTTTGTATTAGTTCTCCACATTTGAGTCCTTGATTAGACAATTATCAGGGATCAACAGGATTTGGTATCACATTTGATGTATCATTTTTATTTTACATCCACTACATCATATATATCAGTGCCTTTTCATATTTATGCATCAATGTGTTTATTTCATGTTGTTATTGATTTATATGTTCAAAACTCTAAAAGAAATGAATATATTATGCATTTTTTTATGTTTCCCAATATTTTTCCGATATTGCGGATAAGATACTTTCACTACCCTAAACAACAAGTGCTTTCACTATCCTAAACAATATTCTACCCATGCCAATATTTTCAACACTAAATATTAATAAGTATCAATACATAATACATATCAAAACATTTCATTCTACATCTCCACTCGTTAGAACTAAAAAAAAACATTAAAATTAATTAAATTGTAATTTTATCTGAAAAAAGATAATTATTAAAAATTAATATATAAATTAAACCTATATCATTAAAAATATATATAACAAAACTTTTAACTATAAAAATTTATCTCTGCTTTATCATAAAAACTAAAAATAAAATTATTTGTAAATACACTTTATTATAACATCATAAATTAATAATACAAATTCATTTAATATGACACATGATTTTTTTAATTTTATTTTAGATAAATGAATTTAAATTAAAAACTGCCGGAAGGCTGGAAACATTAACCATTTATAATATATATCACATACAAGTAACAGCGGCCGGAACCAGGTCGATGCAAAGCCTGTGCGCAGCGAAGCAATTTGTGAATTAATACCAATTTATGATGTGGCCATCGAATATGAGATGCCATCTCCACATGTTAAAACTAAAAAAAAACTTAAAACTAGCACAACCACATTAGTAAAAACTAATGTGGTTGATATACGCCGATAGGCCTATATCCACTACCCATCACATTAATTTATATATCAATAAATAAATATTATATATAATAAATTTATTATATTAACTTGAAAAATATATATTATATATTAATAAGAATAATAATATATTAAATATATAAATTATGATTAAAATCACAAAAAAATATTATATATATATTAAAAATATTATAAAAATATTAATAATATATATTAAAAATATTAACTATATACATACTATAAATTAACTTGAAATATATATAATATATATTAATATAAAAAATATTAATAATATATAATAATTTAATATATCATACATGGCTATATTATTAATAAAGCAAAAGAAATAATAATATATATTATATCATAGTTGGTTATATTATTAATAATATTATAATATTACTAATAATCATTATTAATAAATATTAGAATATTTATTTATAATGATTATTAGTAACATTATAATCTAATATTTTTTAATAATAATTATTAGTAATATTATAATATTATTTATATTACTAAATAAATATTAAAATATTATAATATTATGAATATTTATTATTAATAATGAATATTAATAATATTATAATATTACTAATAATCATTATTAATAAATATTTCAATATTTATTTATAATTATAATTAGTAATATTATAATATTATTAATATTACTAAATAAATATTAAAATATTATAATATTATTAATATATATTATTAATAATATTATAATATTAGAAATAATCATTATTAATAAATATTTGAATATTTATTTATGATGAATATTAGTAATTTTATAATATTATTAATATATACAAAAATATTATATATATATATATATATATATATATATATATATATATATATTATAATAAGTATTACTAATATATATTAAAAATATTTATTAATATATTATTAATATTAACTATATACATAGTATAAATTATCTTGAAATATATATAATATATAATAATAATATTTATTTATATATTAATATCATAGATGGTTATATTATTAATAAACCAGAAAAACTAATAATATTATAATAATATTTATTATATATTAATATATTATTATAATATTATAATATTACTAATAATCATTATTAAACTCAAGAGAGTAATAAACCATATGAAACAAAATTTAAAAACAAAAAACCTAAGAGATTAATAAACCCTAAACCAAAGCAAGTGGTGAACCCAAGGGAAAATCATTACCCAAAAAATTATAAACCAAAGGAGTTGGTGAACCCAATGGAATTGATTTAAACATTGAGACAATTGTTGTCGCAATGCGACGTTGGGCCAAGTATGACCATGGTTGGCCAAGGGTGATTTTCATATTGATACAATGTTTGTCAGAATGTGACATTTGATCATGGATGACATTGATCGATTATTCATATTATAAACAAAAAAAACTAATAAACCCAAGGGTTTAATATTATAAACCAAAGCAAGTGGTGAACCCAAGGGAAAATCATTACCCAAAAAATTATAAACCAAAGGAATTGGTGAACCCAAGGGAATTGATTTAAACATTGAGACAATTGTTATCGGAATGCGACGTTGGGCCAAGTATGACCATGGTTGGCCATGGGTGATTTTCATATTGATACAATGTTTGTCAGAATCTGACATTTGATCATGGATGACATTGATCGATTATTCATATTATAAACCAAAAAAACTAATAAACCCAAGGGTTTAATATTATAAACCAAAGGAATAGGTGAACCCACGAGACAACCATTACCCAAAAAATTATAAACCAAAGTAATTGGCGAACCCAGGGGAATTCATTTAAACATTGAGTTGTGCCCTGTCACAATCGATGTTGGACTTCCATGACCATGGTTGGCCATGGGTGATTTTTCTGTGGAGCAATGTTTCTCACAATGTATCATTTGATCATGGATGACATTGATCGATTATTCATATTATAAACCAAAAAAACGAATAAACTTAAGCGTTTAATATTATAAACCAAAGCAGTGGTGAACCCAAGGGAAAATCATTACCCAAAAAATTATAAACCAAAGGAATTGGTGAACCCAATGGAAATTGATTTAAACATTGAGGCAATTGTTGTCTGCAATGCGAAGGTGGACCAACCCTTGGCCAAGGTTGGCCATGGGTGATTTTTCATATTGAGACAATATTTTGAGAATGTGACATTTGAATGTGTATGACATTTTTCAGTTATTCATATTATAAACCAAAAGAAGCACAATAAGCCCAAGGACAAAGGGTTTAATATTATAAACCAAAGGAATTGGTGAACCCAAGGGAATTGATTTAAACATTGAGACAAGTGTTGTCACAATGCGACGTTGGACCAAACTATGACCATGGTTGGCCATGGGTGATTTTCATATTGAAACAATATTTGTCAGAATGTGACATTTGATCATGGATGACATTGATGGATTATTCATATTATAAACCCAAAGAATTAATAAACCCAAGGGTTTAATATTATAAACCAAAGGAATTGGTGAACCCAAGGGAATTGATTTAAACATTGAGACAATTGTTGTCTCAATGTGACATTGGACCAACTATGACCATGGATGGCCATGGGTGATTTTCATAATGAGACAGTATTTGTCAGAATGTGACATTTGATCATGGATGAAATTGATTGATTATTCATATTATAAACCAAAAGAACTAATAAACCCAAGGGTTTAATATTATAAACCAAAAGGAATTGGTGAACCCAAGGAATTGATTTAAACATTGAGACAATTGTTGTCACAATGCGACGTTGGACCAACTAATACCATGGTTGGCCATGGGTGATTTTCATATTTAGACAATATTTGTCAGAATGTGACATCTGATCATGGATGACATTCATCGATTATTAATATTATAAACCAAAGGAATTGGTGAACCCAAGGGAATTGATTTAAACATTGAGACAATTATTGTGACAATGCGACATAGGACCAACTATGACCATGGTTGGCCATGGGTGATTTTCATATTGAGACAATATTTGTCAGAATGTGACATTTGATCATTTGAAAAAGAGAAAGAAAACGGTAACGAGAGGGAGCAAAGAAGGAGGAAAAAGAAAAAGGGGGCAGCTAGGAGTGAAGGGCGGGAATCTAGCATCTACTAACACTCCATCCATCATCCCTGTTAAGGTTGACTGGCCTCTTTTCAATTTCCAAGGCTTCCCTTAACTTGCGGTGGTGGAAATGGTCAATCCTCGCAATAACCTCAGCATTCTCAACACATATATGATGATTTGTCTTTTCGGCATGCTCTGCCAAGGAAGAGGACCGAGATCTATAATGTCTAAGGTCAGCAATATGTTCCTAAATTCTTTGATTAATGGATCGACCAATTTCCCCATTGTAAGGCATCCCACAAGAGCACGGAATCAAGTAAACACCTTTACTATCCTTAGGGAAAACTGGGTCCTTAACCGATCTAAGCGAACTCTGAATGGTACGAAGGGGCTTGAAGGTTGAGGAAACCTTTTGAACCTGTGAACTCTTACAAGGAAAAACATGTTCTTAACCACTAGTACCATTCAAAATGTATATCTATTCAAGTTATATATTATAAAAAATATGGTACATATTATAAATTAAGCCTTTTTATTTGTATTACAATTGATGCCTATATTTTATAACCCACTTAATTTATGTAGTTACACTAACTTTAAAATATAATAACCGCCATAAAATATTTTTTGTAATTTATCATACATATTATACATATTACCATAACTATATAAATCTATAAATAAATTTTCAATTTTCAATTTTTTTTTATTTTGTTCAATGCATAAGAATTTAAACTTTCAATTTTATTACTTAAATACAACGTCATAATAAAATAAAATAAAATAAAAATCTCTACCTTATAACTAAATAAACTTTATAAATTATTAATTTAGAAAACTTAAATTAAATTCCAAACATTATATATACTATACATTAAGAATATAATCAAACATTTAAATAGTAATTGAATAATTTGACCAACTTCTAATAATCAAAGGTCAGGTTGAACTACCAAAAGCCTAACAATACAACCTCTACCAAGTATAATTCAATTCGCAATCCTAGATAATGCAATCCTCTACTCGTTGTGACAAGCAATCCTCTGCTATTGATGCCAAGCCCTTCAGGATGATCTCTTATGTTCTACAGTTTTTCGATCAATTACTTCAAAATTGCCATCAAGAAAGTTGCAGTAAATCTCTTAAATATTATCAATAATGTTTTTCTGTTTTTCTTTTTTTTGAAAAACATTATTGATAATATTTAAGAGATTTACTGCAACTTTGTAGTTAGTATATATCAGAAATGTATTTATGTGTATAGCTGTAGTGATGTATTTATGTTGATAATTGTAGTCTATTTAGGAATGATAATTTCAATTTTTTTAAAATTAACATGATAATATTTTTTATTATATATAAAGTTATGAAATTAATTTTTTCCAAAAAACTATTTATTTTTCAAAACTTCTATTTATGATATATGACTATATGTTCTTATGAACTATTTAATAAATAAAAAATTTAATTAATTGATTAAAAGGTTACAATAATATTGTGATTTTTTCATTATTTAAGATATATTTTTAAATACAAAATGCAACAATTTAAAAAAATAAAACATAAAATAGTTAAAGTTTATAGATTAAACCAATTGAAGATGAAGAAAAATTATAAAATGGTTAAAGTTTATAAATTAAACCACTTGAAAAAAAAAAAAATAGGAACTATGCAATAAGTAAATATAGTTTATAAAAGTAGTTTCTGTTTGTAAATACTATTTATAAAAAAGTGCATATGATTTTTAATTATTTCTATAAATAGTAAGAAAATTTGTTGTTATTTAAACCGGAGTTTTCATTCCAATGTTCAGTTAAATTGAAACAAGTGTTAGTGGAATCTTGAGTGAATGCATAGTTTGAAAGGTAAGCGAGTGGAATTGTGACTCAATGAATTGAGCATTACATTAAGTGCCCAAGAGGAATTCCGAATCAAAGGCGAAGTTTAGAACCACGAGTTGAAGCAAAATCGGAGGACGGAACTGTGAAAGGAGTTTCAGAAACCAAACCAGTAGTTTCGCGCAGCTTCATGACGGTAAATGGTTTCATTGCATTCGAACGTGATTGCACTCATTGATCAACACATGGCAGTGGTGGTATCTTAAAACCATGAATTTGGCGTAGATTTGAAGTCTTAACCATTGTGAAATTTATCACGCGAGCCACTACGTAACTATCATCTTCCACTCCTAAAATCAACTACCAAGCGTGACTGTGAAACATAAGTAAAGTGACCATAAAAAATAAATGAGTACCGCAAACCATAAATAAATGAAAATTTCATTTATATATGGATGAATAGAAATTAAATAAATAATAAGAAAATTTGAAATTATTTTTCATTTCGAATATAGGGTACTAAGATTATATTTCAATTTTAAAATTAAAATTCAAAAATTTATTAAATTTTACAATAATTTATTTTCATGACATAAACAATATATAAAAAAATGAATGGTATCAAAACTCAAGAAATTAACATTCGGTGTGGAATTATATAAATTTTACAATAATTTATTTTCATAACATAAATAATATATAAAAAAATGACTGCTATTAAAAGTCAACTTCAACGCATGATCTATGTGTGAAACTTGCATGGCTAGAGCCACTACGTAACTACCATCTTCCGCGTCTCAAGTCCACTGCCAGCGTTGCTGCTAAAACATGAAGAAAGTGAGTATAGAAAACAAACGAGTGCTGCAGACAATAAATAAATGAAAAATTATGAATATAAATATAATAAATAATATAAAATTGTTATTGAAAAATACAATTTTATATTATTTTTTTTATGATTAATAAAATATATTCTATTTTTAAAATTTTGGTTTCATTTAATATGATTATTATAAAAGAAATTTTTATAAAAATATACTCTAATATAAAATAATATGAGAAAAATATATTTCAATTTCAAATTTAATTTAAACTAATTACCAAATGTGTTTATGGAATCGAATGAAACACGATGAGATTGATATTAAAGACGTGGCAGATGTGGAATACAGTTTTATGCCTCCATTAAAATTAATACGCGTGGGAAGTTGTGATGATGCATATGAATTGGAAGCTTAGCAGATTGAATCTGATGAATTGATTCCTGCATGTTGCACACCGCTTTCTCATAGTTAACGAATCCCATGAACCAAAACTCGTGACAGTCAACCGTCACGATCTAAATATATTTTTTAGCCGATTTCTGTTTGTTGGTTGACAGATTCAAAGCCTTCAGATTCGGGAAAGAAATTACAACCTGCATTCATTTTCATTACCATTATTATTCAATTTCAAGAAATCAAAAATTACGATTCAATTTCAAGAAACCAAGAATTACTGTCCAATTTCAAGAAATCAAGAATTACTATTATAGGATTCAAGAATGTAGCTACCACTCACCTAGTGGTAATTCCATGACATCTCTCCGGAGGGAGCGGTGAAAGACAAGGGGCGATCGCTGCAGAAGGCGATCTTCATGGTCGAAATGTACAGAGTTCCAGCAACAGGGCCGGTGGAAATCGACATATAACAGGCTTATGTTTTTCATAATTTCTCCTCTGGAGAGACAGAAAAGGCCTGCCGGAATAAAGCTTCGAAGCCACCTTCTGTTAGGGCCTTGGCACCCAAGCTCAGCGTCTCCCACGCCGCATCCGGTACGCTGTGCCCAGTTTTCACTGCATTTAAATAGAATCCGTCAATTGAAAACACCGGCAAGCACACAAGAACCTCAGAGAAGCTGCTAACTTTATACTTACAGTTGGTCCAAACATTTGAGGCCAAATTCTCAGCCTTCTTGGCCCATTTGTTGAAGCTATGCAGCACCGAATCCAAGGGATCTGTGCATAGAAACTCGTCCATCACAGTTCTTTTCCATTCATGAGCACTTAATACAAGCAATCTCCGAAAAATATCCTTAACCTAACGCACGATAATGCTCCACTCTACCAATGATCCTTAACCTAACGCACGATAACGCTCTGGTTCATCTTCCTATAACTGAGACTTCCCGCGTGTGCCATCGTTGTGCAGAATTTGTTACGCGTGGGCACCGGTGAGGATAATGGCGATCGTTAAAAACCTTGGTAAAGCATAATCGTTTATTACTTATTACGTGGCCACATTCAACAATTGACGACGAATGGTTTATAATAGGCGGCGGGCGTTTTATAGGTGGAGACTCTTAAATTCCCCATATCCAATTCCATCGCCACATGTCTACGAAGAGACAAACGAGTCTTGTAATGACCATCGTGCGGCCCATCAACGTGGTGGTTATGGGATGGGAGGATTTCTTAATTTGATAGGTGGCGATCAATGAAGGCACGATAAATTTTTAATCTAGATTTGTAAAAAATTAATTTAAGTACGGTTTAAACACCCGATTTAGATATGCAAGAAAGTTAGTGGGGTAGATTTCATCCATCGATTTAGTGGCGACGACCAGTAATATACCGGCATCTTCCAATCCCGACCATCGGATCAAAAAAAATTAATTAACCTAATCACAAAACATGCTCCTTCGACAGTGTTACGCCATCCGTGCCGTAACAAAGTTATCGCCACATCCCTTAATCCCTCTGTTACACGCGGCCGCATCTCTTTATCCCTTCATCTCTCTACTACACCCAACTGCCCACTTTCTCAAATATGGGCTAATCGTTGATCATCCTGCATATGCAGCCGAATGTTGACCATCCCTTTGAATTATTGTTTCCCGCAACTTTCATGCTCAGTTTCATGAAACTTACATGCTTAGCTACCTGAAACAATTCTTGTTTCATGCAGCTTTCATGGCCAGCTACCCGCAGCTTTCATGCTTATTTACCTTAACATTCTGAGGAAACTTGAGGCAAGTAATGATTTAAGGAAAAATTTTATGTCTTTCAGGAATTTTATGTCTTTTCGAGTGGTGTTGAGTTTTTCGTGCCAAGGAACATGAAAGAACACAGAAGGAATAGCTCTAGCACCAAACACTACATCCTGCGAGCACCAAACACTGCAGCCTACCAAGAGCACGACTTTTCCATCACCCTGGTCACAGATATTTTAGAGACAAAATATCCACATCCTGCCAGGAGCGCAACATCTCCATCAGACTGGTCACTCATAGTCTTTTGGGTATGATCGATAAACAAGGGAGTAAATGAGGACACACAAAGTCATTAGAATAGATATTGTTGTGCAGAGTGCCTCCGCTAATGCAATAGCATTAACCCTATCTGTTCTTATTTTAGTGGATTTTCTCGACCCTTTCGGAATATGTTTGTAGCCATATAAATTTTGGGCCAGAATTCCAACCACTGGTGGAGCAAAGGATGAGGGGATTGTTTCAAACGATTAGATCCAAATTTGAAGACTTCAGGTAGAATTTCAAGATAATGTGTATCATACTTCTCTAATTCTTTCGTTGCCGTATATAAAAACTTGAACCCCTGTACATATATTTTATATTGAAATTGGTTTATATTATGTGATATAAACCTATTTAGTCACACCCTTATCATCTACCAACCATAGTAAATGCCAAACTTCCCTACAAATGACCATTAT
The DNA here is from genome assembly GCA_034641835.2 of Pinus albicaulis. NCBI lineage: Eukaryota > Viridiplantae > Streptophyta > Pinopsida > Pinales > Pinaceae > Pinus > Pinus albicaulis. Next base: position 125,387 of record JAXQQM020081631.1, on the reverse strand, counting down.
CTATAGACTTATCAACATAATTTGATGAGATTTCTGTAGAAACACGTAAAGACCCATTGTTTGAAATCAATAACTTGGTTATTTCCTTAGCATTCTGATATTATGCCAACTTTCTCCCAAATCGTTTCACAATTTTAACATGATTTGAGGATGAGAATTTTTTCATCCTCAACATGGGGAAACAAGTTTGAATGATGAGTGAATCTCAGTACCAGTGTGAATATCATCACTTAGGCTTTCTTTAAATGGCATTCTATAAGACTTTGGGAAAGGAAATAACCAATTGGACTAATCCACAATCCAATCCAATGGGGATCACACATCAAGATAATCCAGTAGCCCTAGATAAGGAAGACATTAATTTTCTATGGCTATAATTCTCCCCACCATATGAGAAATGTATTAAATTGATCCTCCTATCTTGCATGTTGACATACTGCAACAAGTAAGTGGGTAATTGCATTCACCCGCGAATATTAAAGGATAGAATACAACTGTCCATCCTAGTGCTTATATCAGCATCGTGTATGCAATGAGTCAAGGACCTCCAAGAAAGGTTCTATCTCAATCACAACTCTCTACTTCTCGCCACCAAAACTCATAAATTTCAATCCACATCTTTCAATTATCACTATTCATCCATTCCTTGATTGTTGCAACCTCATAAGTTTTCCCAGTATCTATTTTCACCGGATCCTCAAATAGGTGATTTGTAATAGGAGATAAAAATCGTTGGGGCGTTTTACAAGAGATGATGGTTTGAAATATACAACATTCTATATAATTCATGCACAGTAAATTGACTCAAGTTCTATGGGATTACTTGTAGACAATAAATCTATCTCTCTTATTAATTTGTCCTCTTGTATTGTACTTCAAGGGAGCTATGTTTCTCCCTCTAAATCAGAATTTTGTTGATACACTTGTGTATAACATAATGGGTTCAATGAAGAAATGGAATTTTCAAATGTCTTAGTTTGTTTTAGGAAAGAAACAATTTCTACAAATCTTCTTCTGACTCAACCCATTTTCTTTTTTGTCTGAAAATTTCGTTATAATAAGACACTTCTCTACAAATTTGTTGTATCTTGTCATTTGCACCCATGTTTGTAGAAAATTTTATTTATGAAGGTCTTTTCCTTACATCATTATACTTTCCCTATCCTCTTTCATCTTCCCCCTTTTCTCTCTATGAGTGAAAAATTGAAAAAGTGAGCCCCTCCTCATCCATATATTTACAGGAATTTGACTGTTTGACCTCTTTACATAAGGGACTCTTTATACTATGACACATAGTGACTCATAGGCTAAACTTTGACAAATAGGCCCCCAAAATGAAATAGCGAGATATGAAAACACTTTGATTTTTATATCATAGGACCCTAACACATAACACAAATTTATGATGGGAGGGGAAAACTCCCAAAACAAGTCCGCCGCAACCGTTATAATACTTCAAAAAATATAATAGAAGTATACTTCAACAAATCTAATACATGTATATAATACTACCCAAACAAGTTTCCCCTTCATTATACTCTGCTTGGTGTCTCGCCTTCGTGTGAGCGTGCTCTTCGCATGTGCTTCACCAACTCGCCCATGATGCCCACCATGTCGAATTGGGTGCCTCTCCTTTGTGTAGGTGTTCCCATCGCACTTGGGCGATTGTCGCACTCCATCTAGATTTTTCTCCTCTCTAATTATTAGTGGGTGGGTCATGGTCACTGTTGGCCGCAGTGTCAACTCGGGGCCCTAACACTGTTAGTTTAGCATTGATCAATACAAGTTATAATGTTTAACATGGAAAAATGGTTATTTTTTTTCAATATTATTAAAAAACTATTTTTCAAACATTTAATTGCACCATAACTTTGAAGGTTTGTAGCATTTCTGCGATGTGGATAACCGTGTCACATTCATTTTCCATAATTTTCGAATGTAGTTAAATATTTATGCCATGATTAATATTTGTGCAGTGATTTTTCATTGTTAAACTTCATAGGAAAACCACCTAAAATTAAAATCCTTGAAAATAGCTCATAGTCAAGTAAAAAACATATTTACAATTAGTTACCTCCCACCATAATTTAAGCAAGTTTTTGCATAAAAAATGAATAGGAATATGATGGAAATAAATATGAGTTACTCTCTACCATTATTTATGTTTTCTTCAACATTTTAACATGTAGGAGTAAAAGTGTAAATGTGGATACTTAGTTGTGGTTGCTACCCATCAAAAATTTATGCAAGTCCTTACTCCTTAGTAGATAATGTACTTTTCCACTTCATTTATTGTTGGCTCAATTGGGCTTGACCGAGGTTCATATTTTACTTCGCACCAACAAAACCCTCAGAAATTTACCCTTTCAGTAACAACCTGCAAGCACTTCGCAGTCTCATCCGAGGTGGCTATGGGTGGTTGCAGAATTAGGTTTTTGCATCCTTGAGGGAATACTTGAGGTGGCTTTAAATCACTTTTATGTGTTTAATCAAACTTCTAACATGTATCTTACTATTGTGTTGTGTATTCTAACTTCTTACTTCAACATACTTAGATAAGCATAAACACATTACATATCAAGATAAATTGCGCTATTATAACACTCAAGTGCAATCATTACTTCACATTACAGATTGAAAGAAAACATAACACATATAGATACAAAATATGACCCAAAAATTCTTCTTCTTTATCAGGTATATCCTTTCTAGGACATTCAACCTCTTCAACATGCGCACATAACTGCAAGTGGTCTGTGCACTAAGCTGCAAACTCTTCAAAGGTCTCTGCGCATGCAGCTGCAGAGCCTTCCCTTAAGGCCCAAAATAGACCAAAGACATAGAATAAAATATCTTGTGTTCATCAACTATCAACTCTTATCACTTTGACTTAGCATCGCATTGCTTTATATATCATTTACATCATTAAAAAACCATGGTACACATGCCATGGCCTGGAAAAAACAATCAAATAATTCCTCATACTCGTTAGAAAATGAGGGGCTTTGACCCACCCTGAAGCCCCTAAACGCCATGCGATATATTTTACTTTGTGGTATTGAGCACTCCGCTCCTTAAAATGTGGAGTCTTTTGAGAAAAAATGGACCAAGTTCGGCCACACCCAACAACCCCCCAACACTCACTTGTGACGTGTCCCAAGTGACTCAGCTGTTGTGCCCCGAATATTTTTCGCTATGTTGTTGCATGAATAATTGTATGGATGAAGTATCTTCATTGTCTGCTTTTCTTCTTGGCACACCTCTTCTAGTATTTTCTTTGTTGTTGGCCAAACAGTCTTTTGTAGCACTTATTTCTCTCTTCATCAGAGCTCCTTGATCTTCTCATATACTACTTGTGGGATTTGAATAACCTCATCATTCCACAATTGAGCATGCTCTGTCCATATGTGTTCCTTACACCAAAGGTCTTCAAGTTGTTTTTGAAGATTAACCTAGCGATCCTCTATGAGAATGTTAAGGTCCTGGCAGTTGCATAGATTTCTTCGAGCTACTTCTACCTCGTTTGTATCTCTTATTCAATTCTCTTAATTTTTTTATCCTCCTGGAATGAGTTCCAAATCTCCATAGTTTAATCTAACAGCTTGCCACAGTCCTTCACTATGTTGGATATGCCTTTCAATGCAACTATGAGATCCACTTCCATCTCCTCAAGCACTTCTAGTGGCGTGACTGGTTCCAGCCTCATTTGTAGATCAATAATCTTTACCTCATATTCAAACTTCAACTCTGCAATCTTATTCTTCGAATCTTGCATAATGAGTTTGAGCTTCACAACCTTCTTCCCTGGTAATTATTCCTCGCCAACCTTTATGTCTGACACTTCACTACAAGTCTTTCCAATTTTTTCTTCTAGATAATGTTGTTTCTCACCCGCTTCATCTCTTTCCTTGATCATGCAGACGAGATGCTTCTTCATCGAAGATATTTCCTTCTCCACATGTATGCTTAATAGTGAATTGTGTTATTCTTTCCCTTTAAGCTCTTCTATGATGCCTTGGTGGAACTCGTGCAATTTCTGCATTGGAAGCGCATCGATGTTAATGTTGATACTATCCCATCCTTTCATGCACTCTCTCTCTCTCTTCTATAGTTTCAAACTGTAGCACTCCTCCTGGTACCTACAAAATTATTAAACCAAATGTTGTCTGTATTTAATGCTCTGGCTATGCTCGTTGACTTGTTTTCTCACGTGGTTTGGCTGTCGGCTCCAATTGCCTAGTTGTTGTCCAGTGTGTCTTTAATTTTGCAATACCTTGCTGAAATTCTACCAAGAGTGTCTTTTATCAATCATCAATTTTGCTCCATGTGTCTACTATTACTTGTTGGGCTTTCTCACTAATCTCGTCGATATCCCCATTAGTGAGGACGCGTGGTACTGCACCCTTGGATTTATTTGCTTTATTCTTCTTTCTTGGGCTTGCCATATCTACTGTGGGTACGCTCTTCCTCATGAAGAAATTTGAATCCTTTAGCTCCACGTCACTGGGATGGTCTTGGCCACCCTCTTCCTGTTCTAGTTCTATTTCTTTTATTTCTTTTTATGCATCTTTCCCTATCTCTCTCTTTGTCTCTTTCTCAGTGTCCTTACCACTTGGACCCACATGCTGCATGATGTCCCTTTCTTCCTCAGTGCCGTCGGTGGATGGAGTCATCCATTCTACTGACCATTATTGTAGTATCGTGATGAGATCTTCCTCGATGACCAAATATGGTAGAGGATGCCATGTCTTTGTCGAATCCTTCCTAGCCTTCATGTATGCCCTGTGAAAATATCCTTCCAAGTTTGCGATGTCCCTATACTGATCATATAAACTTGGTGACAATCTTGGAATCCAGTTCACCACCAAATGTATGTGAAGTTGCATGATATCCATCACTATGGTTCACTAATGAACCATTGTACGCATAGGAAAACACGATATTCTTTTTCCTTATGTTGATAGATCTACATGACCTGGGTGAGAGCCAAGTATCCTGACCATCTAGACTACAATGGATCCATTTTTTCACTAGGTTGGGCTTTACCCATGTTCATCTTGTACTTCACAGCAACAAAACCCTTAGATACTGGCCCTTTCGGCAATGAACTGCAAGAAAAGCGCAGTCTCACCTGAGGTGGCTATGGGTGGTTGCAGAACCAGGTTTCTGCAACCTTGAGGGACTGCACAAAGTTTATTTACTTTGGTTTTCTGTGTTTCTAACATGTATCTTACTAGTGCATTGTGTATTCTAGCTTCTTACTTCAATTCACTTAGATAAGCATAAACACATTATGGTTCAAGATAAATTGTGATATTATAACATTCAAGTGCAATAATTACTTCGCATAACAGATAGAAATAAAACATAACACATATAGATACATAATATGACCCAAAAATTCCTCTTCTTTATTAGAAATATCCTTTCTGGTACTGATCCGAATGGAAAATGGCATTCTCTTTATTCTGGCATTCTAATTTTGTAGATCTTGTTAGATCCATTTCAAATTAAAACCACAAAGAAACTTGTTTTATTAAAACAGAGAATAATTGTAGAAGCTACATTGTGGTGGACAATCTGTCCTTTTACAAAGTGAGGCTTGTTATTTATAGCCTTTTCTTGAGTTACGATACTATGGGTCGATACCATAGGTGGATACCATGGGTCAATACCGTGGGTAGATACCACTTACAATACCATGGGTAAATACTGTGGGTAAATTCCATGTGTAGATGAATAACATGGGTGGATACATACCATGGGTTAATGAATATCATGGATAGATGTCACTTACAAAACCATGGGTAAATTCCATGGGTGGATGGATAACATGGGTGGACGCCATTTTCGATTCGGATTAGGTACATTCAAATTCTCCAACTTGTGCACACAACTGCAGGTGGTCTGCACACTAAGCTATAGACTCTTCTAAGGTCTCTATGCACACAACTGGGGAGCATTCCCTTAAGGCTGAAAACATACTAAAGACATATAATACAATAGCTTTTGTTCATCAAATATAAAATTCTATCAATTCAACTTACCATATCATTGCTTTATATATCATTTACATCATTACAAAACCATGCTCCACATGTCGTGGGATGGAAAAAACATTCAATTAATACCCGATACCCGTTACAAAATCAGGGGCTTCGACCGACCCCAAAGGCCTTAGACATTGCCCGACAGATTTGATTTTGCGGTGCCACACACTTCGCTCCTCAAAATGCGGAGTATTCTGAGCAAAAATGGACCAAGTTGGGTCACACCCAACATATATCAATTTTTTATTTTTCTAACCATTATTAAAGTACATATAAAATTGTAACCATCCACGTAAATGCATAGCTTACTAATTGCTTCATATGAAAGAGTAACCATTAACCTAAATGCAGAGATTACTACACACTTGATACGAAACTCTTTCTTGCACATGGCTCATAAACTATTCATCCACTAATTTTCATAAATATACCTTATACTTCCAATACATCAACATTCTCAATGCGAACTTTTAGCTAACAGATAACCATAATTTCCATAGTCATACATCAATATTCAAACAAAGTCATTTAAATAATTAAATAATCAACAATGGTAATATGATTCTATTGGTTTATAATACTTTGGGATATTATAATTAATCCATTGGGTTCATAATATCAATCACTTGAGTTTATTAGTCTAAGGGTTCATATTCCTAGGGTATAATATTTATTCATATAGTTTATAATATTAATCCCGGGATTTCATATAAATCCCTTGGATTTATAATCATGCATAACCATGGTACAATGTCACATTGTGACAAAGATTGTCTTAATATGAAAATCAACCATGGTCAAATGCCACATTGTGACAAAAATTATCTCAATATAAACTATGTTTAATATTAATTAATTATTAATCATTCTTATTAATTATTAAAAATTATCATTATTATTAATTATTAAAAGAAGAGTACTCAAATTAACAAGAATGGTCCAAAAAATTGTCTTAGTACTAAAATAAACTATAGGAAAACATGATCAACTATATTTATTTTTAAGATTTATAATATTTATCTTAGAGTTTTTATATATTAATTTTATAATATTTATCCCATAAGTTTAATATTATTATATGGGTTTATAATCTCCTGAATTTTTAGTGAATAATAATAAATACTAATTAATCATAGTTAATTAATAAATAATTAATTACTTATTAATAAACAATTATATAATGAATTAATAATATTATATAATAGTATTATAGTGATACTAATTAATAATAATAATGGGATTGAAATTCGCATTCCACACATTAATTTTAATAATGTAATTGTGTTAGTATAATTTAATCTATTCAAATTAAAATATAAATTCTTATAACATTCATAGTTTTATTTATCAAAACGAAAGAAAATGTACCTGTTCCATAAAGTTTACACTATTCGGTGCTATAAGTACACCGGATTCAAACAAAACCATTTAAATAATTAAACAATCAACAATCGTAATTTTAATTCCGATGTTATAATTTAACCTATTCAAATTAAAGTATAAATCCTTATAAAATTCATTTCTTTTTTAATCAAAACGATATAAAATCTTCATGATCCTTAAAATTTACACTATTTGGTGCGATAAGTACACCGGATGTACAAACTTTATTCGGTGCTATAAGTACACCGGATTCAAACAAAACCATTTAAATATTTAAAAAAATAAAAAATAGCAATTTTAATTCCAATGTTATAATTTAACCTATTCAAATTAAAGTATAAATCAATGTGAAATTCATTTTTTATAATCAAAACGATATAAAATCTTCATGATCTTTAAAATGTACACTATTTGGTGCTATATCTACACAGGATGTAGAGATATATATTCAGTCAAAAACAACTTACGGTCTTTATCTGTCACGCTTCATACACCGCTAACAACTTACCGTCTTTACTTGTCACGCTCGATACACCGCTAACAACTTACAGTCTTTACTTGTCACGCTCGATACACCGCTAACAACTTACCGTCTTTACTTGTCACGCTCGATACACCGCTTACCATTTCTGTGAGTTGAACGTTGGATGGTTATTACTTTACACATTCCATTGGCCAGTTATATGACAACGTTAAAAGAAATTCATTTCTTCTATGAGTTGCGGAAACTATAGCCTGCTGTCATCTCTGATCCTCTTCTGCTTTTCTTCCGATGAATTCAATGCTGGAATGAAATGAATAGCGGAGATCCTATTGTGTTTTATCTTCCATGAATTCCATGGTGGAATCACATAAATATAAGTGGAGGGACAGACAGTCCGGAAGCTGGTTGCTGGTTGTGAAGTGTTTTGAAACTGCCAATGACACAGTTTTCTGGAGGGAGATTCGAAATTGTAACAATTTTCTAGAGGAAGATTGGAAATGATATTTAAGAAAAAAACCGAACGGCAGTTCATTTCAGAGAAAAAAACTGTGCGAGAGAAATGCCATTCACAGCTTCTCCTAGCATTTGAGGCTGTTGAGAGAAATTTTTAACATGTTATAGGTGTCACTATCTACCATATTTGAGTTGCAGATCATGATTTGTAAGGCCACGGGGAAAGTTGCGTGGCGCATCAGTCTTCCACCATGAAAACAGATTTGGATGTCTTTGTGTTGAAAGACGGAGTTAATAAAATACTGCAACAAATGGACACAAGATTTTAGGGAAAGAGAAAGTCATGGTCGATTGATTCAACTTATGAAATATGTTATTAGGAAAAAACGTCAAATTTTAGAAGCAGTCATATGGCCGCCCTTTTTCTGGATATCAGCACCATCTTCTCGGACGAGAGTTCTCCGCAGAGTGTGAAGGATGGGCTGGAAGAGCAGTGAAGATCTCTGACAGAAGCGCAGAGCCTACTTCATCATTCCATGCACGCCAACTTTGTGTCGAATGTCTCATGTGCAACCGGGTGAATCTCTCCAAACAAATACTAGAATGGAAGGTGAATTTCGATAACCTCTAACAACACCTTAAATACAATTTTTCAACAATTGTTAATGCCCACCAAATTGCCAAAATCAGCACCGCAAAAGACATTGCTTCAAGATATACCAACCTCTGGGTTCGTGGTTCCCGCATAAATTCTTCTCAAACACAACTACAGCTGTGGCTTATTACTCAACGCAAAGTTCCCATAATTGGAGTATACAGCATGGCCGGAGTTGGCAAAATCTTTTGCCTCAATGTGGTTTACAACAATTGTATCAATGTCTTCTAACATTCGATTTGGGTGACTCTTTTCTATAATCTGCAAAAACAGTCACCCAATCGCATGTTGGAAGACATTGGTACAATTGTTGTAAACCACTTGGAGGCAAGAGGTTTTACGAACTCTGGCCATGCTGCATACTCCAATTATACAAACTTGGGGTTGAGTAGTAAGCCACATTTGTACCTGTGTTTGAGAAGAATTTATGCCGGAACCCACAAACCCAGAGGTTGGTATATCTTGAAGCAATGTCTTTTGAGGTGCTGATTTTGGCAATTTGGTGAACATTAACAATTATTGAAAAATCGTCTTTAAGGCGTTGATAGAGGTTATCGAAACTTACCTTTTGATGCAGGAGCATCTAGACCCAGCCAGCAATGTGGAGATTTGTCCACATGTTGTGGTTAAATCCAGTGAAATTTATTTACTGTCGGTAAAAATTAGATTTACTGAGGAGGTTGGATTTCTCAAATAGTTTGTTGTTGAAATAAATAAGAGATTATCTTATTTAAATGTAGAGATAATAGTTGTTAGTCTAGGTGTGCTTGAAAGCAACGAAATAGAATATTTCTGTTTGATTTTTAATGATAGGAGATTACATTATCTATTGTTAGAGGAATTAGTGGATAAAATATAGTGAAAATTGTAATAAGGAGGAGACTCTTCGTAGAGGTTTGGGGGAGGAGCGAAAGCTCAGATTTGAGAGAGTGTGAGAGTGTGTAACAGTGTTCTTTCCTTGAGCAATTTGCCAAGGCGAGGCTCTGTTTTGTTTTCCTGAACGTTATGAATGCAATTATATTTGGTGCCAAATCGAATGGCAATTTGTGGAAACGCGAATATGGTATGTCTGTATAATTGATTGAATTGAGTTTGATCTGCGTTTTTTTTGTATTTTGAAGAATTCTGTCTCTATTGCAATTCGGCGTTATAAATTTTTGTGAGTTGGGAACCGTCTTTAGTGGAGGCGAATTAACATATCATTCAGTTTGAAATGCATCGGATCCCCAGAACTTATGGCATTGAAATAAAAAGGGAAGGTTTCCATATCAATCAATTTAGTAATGAATCTAACGCGAAGTGATATTAATTGGTTCCAAAGGATATCGGGTCCGTGATTTTACAGGTAAACATGGTAGTTGTTCCGATAATTGATCGGATCGCTCTGATACTTCGGAAGACGGTATAAAGAACGTATTGCAAACGCGATTTCCGGGATCCGATTGGATCGGATCGGAGTTGCTGAGTCTTTGACAACTTGACATTCAGTTCATTGCGAATGCCGATACCGATCTTATCGGATCGGTGTAACAGAGTTTGTTGTGGAATCGCGTCGGAAGTTGTGTTCAACATATATATGTTATAGTGGTGTGACCGCCAATTATGATAAATGCAGCTGTGTTGGATCGGATCATCGGGTAGTCAATATACACATATATTATAACCTGTGGTAATTGGCCACGAATATATCGCATCGGACTTGGTTCAATTTGAATATGGTTGATGTCATTTGTTAATTGCGGCCAATGCATCATACATATGCCTGAATATGTGTTTTTAAACAGTGGTTAACGCTGTTGCAAAAGAATTGTATGAGCTGCGCTCTGTCTGAAGGAAGTAAGAATTTCAGTCCTGGTGTTTTAATTTAAAAACAGGATTTCTTGTATTATTAATCCGCTATTGCTTGTAATCTAATTGATTGAGCTCAGCAATTTGTTGCATTAGAGCAAACCAGATCTGGGTGCGGTCATATGTGTCGATGTTGATAGAGTAAATGGGTTTAAAAGGCGTTCAACGCTGTCACATTGAGAGCGATTTAATATTGTTATATTTTGGTCAAATGTTGATTGGTATGTGTTAAATGGGCAAAGATTGTTTAACAGCATTGAATAAGGTGAAAGATTTCAGAAAAAAGCGTTGAATGCAGAATGGTTGAGCAAATCTGGCAAAGACTAAATTCTAGTCCTGAGAAATTGTGTGAATCGATTGTCAGTCTGAAGGAATCAATCTGTGTGCAATGGCTATCAATCGGTTGCTGCATTGAGTTTGAAGGATAAAGATAAAGACCAGGACACAGAGCTTTAGTTAATTCTGTGTGATCGATAGTTTGGAGGTAATAAAGGCTTCAATCGGGATCGGAAGGGGATTAAAAGAATTCCTTTTAATTTGTAATAAAAGCTTCGATCCTGCTGGAAAAGAATTTTAAAGGGAGATTATTGAATCAATATTGGATGTCGACAATCGAAGAAGAGCGTTGAATGAAAGGGAACTCAGCTATGGTGTGAGTGCTAATTGTCCGATGGGAAAGAAGGTAAGCAAATTGCCAGCTACTGAAGTTCTGATTTCAGTAAAAGTTAAGATGCATTCTATATGCTATCGAAATAGTATGATTCTGGGTTTGCAGGGATATACCCTGCCATCACCTTTCATTCTCGTATTTGTTTGGAGAGTCTCACAAGGTTGCACATGAGCCATGAAGTAGACTCTTCGCTTTTGTCAGGGATCTTGGGAGCTCTTGCAGCCATCCTTCACAGTCTGCGGGGGAACTCGGAAGATGGTGCTGATATCCAGAAGAAGGGTGACCATATGTCTGCGGGGGAACTCGGAAGATGGTGCTGATATCCAGAAGAAGGGTGACCATATGAAATCAGCTTGTAGAATCTTAAGGTTTTCCTCTTTGTGAGAATCACTGGATTGACCGCGACTTTCTTTTCCCTAAATTTTTTTTGTCTATTTCTTGCAGTATTTTATCACAAGATGCAGAACATCCAAACACCAATAATTTTCAAGCTGAGGGCGTGTATAAGAATTGGCAACTCCGATTGAAGGTAAGTACGTACAAGCAACACCACCGAGGCGATGGACGATGTTTGCGGTTTACAGTTTTGGAGATTAGTTTATTTCGATTTTTTCCGTGCATGATTCGAAAGGATAAGGAATTTGCACAGGTTTCATTCATTGTAAGTCATTCGTAAATTTATTGAAAATAGTAGTTTGATGGGTAACCTTGCACAATCTAAGTGTCTTCCTGGTTTTTTAGGGTGCTGAATCTATATATGCAATTAAAAAACCAATTTAATTAACAGAAATCTAAATTTTATCTAAATTTTTTCATCGAATTCCAACACCTGAAACTCCAAAAAATCGCACTAAAAACAACTCTATAAATTTATATTATACATTTGAATGTGTAATTCTCTTTGAAAAAGAACCTCGGAATTAATGTTGATCCCATAAAAATTACCATCGTATCGAGTTTTTTTTTAATAAATTTCAATTAGAAAATCATTGTATTTTTTTTTCGGAGTTTATCGATCTAAATTTGTCTAAATTTCATAGACTCAAAAAATATCGAACTCTCATGACAGAGAGCCAAAAACTTCACAAGAACACCCAAACCCAAGACTTGCAGGATATTCAACCTATAAGAAATTACAGTATCACGATTCACATGTTATCATTATGTTCCATGATGACGAAAGAGGTTAGCTTTCCAAAATTAGATATTTAAAGCTGCTCAAGCATGTTTATCATTTACTTCTTTGAAGAGGTATACATTTGTTTTTGATGAATAACTTTCACTACTTTGTTGTTAATGGCTTTAACAATAAATAATTAAATAAAGAAAAAGTTGAATATTTTTTAATATTTAAATTTAAATATATTTCATGTTTTGAAAATAGCTAAAATTGTATAAAGATAGTTATTTTTTTGTTTTTAGGTTTTCTTTTATATCAAATATTTATTTTAAAAAAAGGATTATTTAAAAATGTTTAAAATTTTTAAATCTTTAGAAATATATTTGATATAACATTTAGTTGGATTAAACTAAGTATATTATATTTATATTTTAATATAAGATTTTTTTTAATATTTATTTTCTAAAAAATAATTAGAAAGTAATTAATTATTTTTTTCAAATTTAAAAGCAATATTAGATGTAAAGTGAGTAACATTATCAATAATATTGTGAGTTGATTATAATTGATATTTTTTCATATTTTTTTTAATACATAGACTAATTATGCTTATAATGAATATCTTTACAATTTGAATATACTTGTTTCATTAATAAGATGTATGCAATTTATTATGAAGGTGTGTAATATTATTTTTGAGGATGAAGTGACAAATCTAATAGTAATATTTAAAAATATAATAAGTTTATATGTATGGGTGTATGTTATGTTTATATTTGATATTAAAGGGGATAAATTGTTATGTCAACCACCTAAGTACATATCTCTAAGTTGATATCTCTATTCTAACTTGTAATATATTTACTTTTGATTTTACCTATTGAAATATCAAGTTACTTTTATTCTCATACAAATGTTTTAGGTTGTGACAAAATGTTTCCATATAAGTTGATCACAAGGGATTAATGTTTCTAAATATTTTAAGCACGATGTTTTAGCTTAATCTTTGATCATAGATGTTGATAAACATTTAAATAACTCTATACACCTAGGGTTTGGTTTAAATCTCCTTCTTAAACATCTAGTAAACACATTATTTTACACTAATATACTTACCAGAAAATTCATCCACAAATATAGGTAAGTATCCCTTGAATCCAAAATTAAAATGAATATGCCATAAACCAGCAACAATATAATATTTCATTAATATGTAATCACACATATAATTATGAATTAAATAACTATTAATAATGTTACTTGCTATCATAATTGTATTATTAAATTCAAATATTCTAATTACTTATATAAACAACAAAGCTTTTATATGGTTTAATTTTTATATTTTTAAAATTTTAATTAAAAATTGAAAATTATTTATTTATTTTAAAATTACAAATATATTTATTTTAATTTAATATAATTAAAAATTAAAAATTAAAGTTAACCATTTTTTAAAAAAATTTCATTATAACTATTATATTTCCTTTTATCTAATTCTCCTTAATTACTCAATGTCCTTTTCTCTTTTTTTCATCTCATTCTCCAAATATTTAAGAAGTGTAAAGCTTACAAACATGATTATTAAGTGCTCTTCTTTGAAAAAAAAACTCCCCTATGTACCACCTTGCACCATTTTGCACATTTAGATTTAATGTTAGAAGATTGAACAAAAATCAACAATCAAATTAATAATTAATAACAATTTCAAATTAACAAGATCATGATGGCATCTTGGGAGAAGCTTTCTATGAAGGTTTTAATATTCATTTTCAGTAATAAAATAAGTGTATGGGATCTTATTATGTAACATGAATTTCCTATCAACTACTTCTACGAGATCGTAGTTGGATTTCTCTAATAATGTTTTAATATTCATTTTCACTAATAAGGATACGTTCAGGGAATTCTATTATGTGACATGGAGCAATAAGTATAAGAGATCCCTTCATATCGTATGTTTTTTGGATTGTGCTATGACCTTTAAGGAGAAAAAACATATTCTCAATTGTTAAACCCACTCATATTGTACATTAAACTTTCATCAAGTAAACATTTTACCTATTTTCAATTGAAAAAATTACAATAAATAAACACAAAACTAGAATCAAAGAGGGTGCTGCCAAACATCCATTCCATTCAATAAACAAATCTATAATGCTTCTTATTCACTTGTTACATATAGCAATCCACAGTTTGATATAGTCAAGGGAATATAGCTCGGTGGTGGATCAACCCACCAAATAGCTAAGTGGTGGATCAACTTGCCAAATGGGTGCAGTTTGACTGTCAAATTTTCAACATGTTATTGGATTTAGCCTCCTTGTGTTGAGGCTCATTGGAGCTGCCTAGGATTCTCAAGACAGCCAAAGTATGGCTTGAGCGAGGGTGTTCAACATAGCAATAAGCCATGGATTTGATTTTTAGCTCGTACATTTTTTAACATTACTTATTTTTTATTTTTCAAATTAAGCTATTTATTTCTTGTAAATTTCCATATAAAAGTTAGTGGTGCAATTTGAAGGTCAAATTTTCAACATGTTTAAAAGAGTAAACAACCTTTAAAATTAATTCAAAATTAATTCAACCTTAAAAAAAGTCCCTTAACACTTGTAAAGAAATAAATCAAAGTATACATCAAAATGGATCAACATCCCATTACATGGTGATTTCAACTCTCATCTCCCTATTTGATGTTGATAGAGCCACTAACCACCAACAAAACTAATAACCTGGACAATTTTTTATTAATGATTTGTGTCTTTAATTGAATTAACTATTATTTTGTATGAAATGTTTGTATTGAGCTTCCTCGGACTCTCTCTCTCCTGCAATGACATTGTTTTCATTTACAAAATGGTTTAGGGATACTCTATTTCCTTTAGATATGCCTTGCCAATTTTGTTGAAGCCAAATTTGTTCATGAAAATAATGATTCGGTAGATAACAAATTCTCGATGAGGAAATTTCGATACCAAACTCACTTTTTTTTTTAAGACCAGTCTATATTTTGCTTGTGTGAATCTTTGCAAGAAAAAAATTGGAGTAGTTTCCAAAGCCTGAGGTATTCAGTGAAGCTCTTTACACACTTGATATTGGGCATGATGATTTCACCTCAAAATATGGTGAAATATGAATTCAAGAAGTGAAGTAGTTTATTCCTGAAGTAGCTTCTCAATCGCCATATTGGTGAAAATGTTATGCTAAATTATTGATTGTCGTCTCCTTAAGTATAACCTTAGAGACGATAAAATTTCAAAGAAAAATAAGCATAATATATAGTATAGAGTAAGCTTGGTAAGTATTAAGTTTCAAAGCTACTCTCACCTTATTTTTTTCTCTTTCCTTAACAATAAGAAAATGCACAATATCCAATACCATGATTTGTAGGATTCAAGTATGGAACAAAGGCCTGCTGTGGCACTGGAAGTGACTATAATTTTAGTCCAGAGGTTTTCTGCAGCCAAAGTAATACATTAAATGGTATTGTTGTCGCAAATTGGTGGCTACAATCTTAGTCCAGAGCTTTTCTACAGCCAAAGCAATATATTAAATGGTATTGTTGTCAGAGCGTCAACATGTGCTCATCCATCAAGTTACGTGTCCGGGGATGGAAATTGTAACAGTGATGCGATATATATATATATATATATATATATATATATCGCCAATGAAATTCTTAGTAGTAAATATTTTAAGCCACCATAAGGAAGCTTCATGTGCTATCGAAAAAATTATTTACATAAATAGTGTAATAATGTTGTTACAATCACTTTTATCTTTATTTTTATTTTTCATTAGCAATTTTTTAAAATGATTTAATCTTCTAATGATAATTAAATTTTAGGTTGATGTTGTTAATTTACAGCTGTTATATGTTGTTACAATCACTTTTACTCCAATTTTTTATTTTTAAGTAAATGAAAAGAATAATTTTACTGATTAACATTGTGGAATGAATTTGGACTATAAATAGACATTGTCATATGAAATTGTAGTTACACATTGATTGATGATCTAAATACTTAGATTTGAGTATTCAAAATTATACATTTAGATCTTCTAGCTTGATTTAAAGATGAGTATTGAAATGGTACTGTTGTCACAACTTCATCATGTTCTGATTCATCAAGTTAAATGTCCTAGAATGGAATTCATAACACTGATTATATATATATATATATATATATATATATATATATATAATGAAATTATTAGTGGTAAATACATTTCAGCCACCATTTTCACTCAGCACACTTTGTGACCTCCAACCTATTAAGTGATCTCCATATCTTATAGAAAAAATATCTAACCAATCAAAGGCATTTAGTTGTGTGGTGGATCAGCCCACCAAATGGATGCAGTTTGACTATCAAATTTTCGAACATGTTGTCGAATTCAACCTCTTTGTATTGAGCCTCATTGGAAGTGCCTAATATCCTCAAGCCAAAGTATGGCTTGAGACTTTGGCTTGAGAGATGGTGTTGGACATAGTAATACGCCATGGATTGGGTTCCTAGCATGTACATTTTTCAATACCATTTATGTTATTCATTTTTCAAAGTAAGTAATCTATTTATTGTAATGCCAATAAATTTCTATATCAAAGTTGGATTAAACTCCGGAAATCAATGGAATTTGTTTACCTCTTTTTTCATCTTCAATGAAACATAAAATTTACATAAACCATAGTTTGATATCAAAACAAAGGGCATTTAGCTCCGTGGTGGGATCGGCACACCAAATAGGTGCGATTTCACTGATAAATTTTCAACATGTTTAGAAGGGTAGACAACATTAGAATTACTACAACAAGATTTACATGGCGATTTCACTTCTCATCTCTCCATTACATGTTGTGGCCACTTCAATCTAGTACTTTTTTTATTAATGATTTGTGTTTTCGATTGAATTCTATATGCATACTCTCTTTTCTTTTAGATATTCCTTGACAATTTTGTTGAAGCCAGATTTGTCTAGATATGCCTTGACAATTTTGTTGAAGCGAAATTTGTCCATGAACATAATGAAAGGTAGATAACAAATTGCCGATAAGAAAATGTCGAGACCAAAATGACTTTTTTACGACGATTTCTTATATATCAATCTTTGTAGGAAAAAATTAGTAGTATTTACCAAAAGGTATCTACAGAAAGGTATTCAGACAAGCTCTTTACACACTTGATATTGGGCAGAATGATTTCGCCTCAAAAACTAGGTGAAATAGGAATTCAAGGAGTGAAGTCGTTTTTTCGCCAGGTAGCTTCTCAGATTGGCGATGTTGTTAGCGATTCTCTGTTTGATTATTAGTTTCATGTGATGGATATGTCTTGCCAGATCACATTATTTTCTGGTTTTAGTGGTAATGTTGCTTATTTTCCGAAGTGATTTTACACTACACTTCTTATGTTGTATTATGCATTGTTTTTATTAATCATAATATAAAACAACTTTTTTTTTTCTTTCCGAAAAGCTTTTCAGATTAGCGAAGCTGATAAGGTAAATTCTTGACTAGATTGACTTCAAGAATGAGTTACTTAACTATGTTGTTTCTTTATTATAACAGGCAGTGTATTAAAGAAGAGGCAAGGAGAGTGTATAATTTGGGAGTGAATCATTTTAACGAAATATATCACTTGAATCCCTTCTATACCATTTGAATCCCTTCTTGTATCGTCGTCTTTTTCTTAAACTTAGAGAATATAATATTTCAAAAGAAAAATAAACATAATATATAATACAGAGTAAGCATGGTAAGTATTAACTTTCGAAGCCACTTTCACCTTCATTTTTCTCTTTTCTTGATAACAAGTAAAGACATAATGTCCAATTCCATGATTCGCAGGATTAACCCTAAAACAAAGGCTTGATGTGGCATTGGAGGTGACTACAATTTTAGTCCAAAGATTTTCCGCAACCAAAGCAATACATTAAATTGTATTGTTGTCACAGCTTCAGTATGTTCTGATCAGTCAAGTTACTTGTCGTGGCATGGAATTCATAACACTAATGATATATATATAAATATTTATATATCCAATAAAAATTTTAGTGGTAAATATTTTCAGCCACTATTTCCACTCCGCACACTTATTAGGTGAACTTGAGGTGGAAAATAAGCTCTATATATAATAGAAAAAATATTTGCATTGATGTTGTAAATTTACCACTATTATATATTGTAATAATCACTTTTACCTCATTTTTTATATTTTATTAGCAATATTTTAAAACAATTTAATCTTCTAATGATAATTAAATGGTACAGTGATGATGTTAATTTACCACTATTATATGTTGTTACAGTCACTTTTACTTCAATTTTTATTTTTCATTACCAATATTTAAAAAAAAATTAATATTTTAATGATAAATAAAAATTGTAGATGGAATAGTAAATGCAAAGAATAAGTTTACCAATTAACATTGTGGAATGAATTTGGAATATAATAGACATAGTCATATGAAATGGTAATTACACATTGATTGATGATCTAAGCACTTATAGTGGAGTAATCAAAATTATACATCTGGATCTTCTAGCCCGATTTAAAGATGAGTATTGAAATGACATTGTTGTCGCAACTTCATCATGTTCTAATCCACCAAGTTATGTGTCCTGGGATGGAATTTATAACACTGATGTTGCAAATATATATATATATATATATATATATATATATATATATATATATATATATATATATATATATATATATATATATATATATATATATAGCCAATGAAATTCTTAGTGGTAAATACTTTCAGCCACCATTTCCACTAGGCACTCTTTGTGACCTCCAAACTATTGGGTGAACTTGAGGTGGAAATAAAACTCCAGATGCTATAGAAAAAATATTTACATTGATGTTGTTAAATTACCACTATTATATGTTTTTACAATCACTTTTTCCCCAATTATCATTTTTCATTAGCAATATTTTAAAAAGATTTAATATTCTAATGATAATTAAATGGTACATTGATGTTGTTAATTTACCAATTTTATATGTTGTTACAATAACTTTTAACCCATTTTTTATCATTCATTAGAAATATTTTAAAACAATTTAATCTTCTAATGATAAATAACAATTGTAGATAAAATAGCAAATGCAAAAAATAGGTTTACCAATTAACATTGTGGAATGAATTTGGATTATAAATAGACATAGTCATATGAAATTGTAATTACACATTGATTGATGATCTAAGAACTTAGAGATGAGTAGTCAATATTATACATCTAGATCTTCTAGCTTGATTTAAAGATGATTTTTGTTTCTTTTTTTTTGTAAGGTTAGTAGGACCTTTCATTTTTCTTTTTTTCTCCTTTTTTTTTATTCCATCTTCATCAAGATGTCCAGATACATCACCTCCATCGGGGCAGTGAATTGAACATGTGATGAGTGCCATCAATGTTTAACCAAGACCTAGGAATTGAACATGTGATGAGTGCCATCAAAGTTTAACCAAGACCTCCCCCTCATCAATGTTTAACCAGGACCCGCAGATAGTATTGTGCCTTTTTAATAGTGGGTTTCCCTCCTAATATTCTAGTGGCTTCTCATTATAAATATTGTGTTTGATTTCTTATGTGATTGATTGTTATATGTTGTTACGATGGCTTTTACTTCTTATATTTCATTAAGAATGTTTTAAAAAAAAATGATCTTCTAATGATAAATAGAAATTTTAGATAGAATAATAAATTAAAAGAATAAGAGACATGAATTCACACCATACAGTAGCTTTTGTAATTTTTATATGAATATTTTTTTTTCTTTATGTTAGAATTTTTTCTTTAAGTGTCATCGATATTTATTAAGAGCAATTTAAATTTGAATACATTCAATTTTATCATTTCAAGTTTGTTTGATTCAATTTGGAATTCTAATTATTTTTTAAACAAAGTTTTAGCTAAATACAATATATACTATTGATATATGTTTATTTGAATTTCAAATTTAATTATAACTTTAGTTTTATTAGAAAATTTAAATTTAATTTCATCTAATATTGAAAAATTTAAAGTAATATAAATAGTTCTAAAAAAAGTTAGAGGTTGAGAAATTATTAAATTCCGCCTTTTACATATTTGAATTTAAAATTTAAAATTTAATTATAAATTTAGTATTATTATAAACTTTAAATTTAATTTCATCTAATATTGAAAATTTTAAAGTATATAGATAGTTTTCGAAAAAGTTAGAGGTTGAGAAAGTATTAAAGTCCATCTTTACAAATCTCATCAAAATTTTTAAACGATGGTTTCTTTTCAAATTCATTCAACAATTTTGAAGGAACCTTTATTTTTAAATGGTGTGTTTTGAAAAGAAAATTAGAACCAAGGAGCATGAGCTAACTAATTAGTATATTTTTTTTGAGGATGTTACGTGTTAAAAATTTATTAGTTAAAAGTGAACTCAAAGATTTTTATTTGGATAGACATTTGAATCTCCAAAGAAAATTTAATCACTTGTTCGTGGGTTGTTGATATCATCAATTAAGAGGGCTTTGGTATCCTAGGCTAGGCTCATGGTATTTTCTAGGATTCAAAGTATCCTAGGCTAGGCTCATGGTCCTTTCTAGGATTGAAGGACCAACTTTGTCAGTATTCATTATTCAATTTTACCATACTTGTGGTAGAGTATGGTAATTTGAGATTTTCAACATCCTTTAGTTTAAAAGATTCGTATTTGGCTTCAACGTGATCTTCTTATAATCTATCCAAAATGATTTGATGTAGATCACTATGATCTGGTCCACAGAATAATCAAATACTGAATGATAATAATCTTGGTAGAGCTTGAATTGGGGGAACAATGTAAATGGATCTGAATGAAACCCAAGTTATTTATATTAATTGCAAGAAATATTGAATCACAAATAAAGTTAGCATATAAAAATATGATCAAATATAGAATGATACAAATGTTTGCTAGAGCTTGAATTGGGGGAACAATGTAAATAGATCTAAATGAAACCCAAGATAGTTGTATCAATTGCAAGAAATATTGAATCACAAATAAATTTGGCATATACAAATAGGGTGCGGATAAATTCCACGATTCAGGTAGGAAAGTACTTCAAACACAAGTGTTTCCAATGTAAATACATATGGATGTTTCAACAAAAGAAAAAATTAGGGTCTTCTGCTTAATAATGGATAAGGATAGAGATCTTTGTTATATATCCAGTGCATTATTTCGTAACTACATTAAATAACCAAAAAGAGAGAACCTAATATAATGGATACACTTGTCATGTCAATTATGAAATTCCTGAGACCTCGCTCTTTAACTAAGTTCCAAAATTCTGCTTACACCCTTTGGCAACATCTGGTAGTGCTTTCATTGTCATCATGGAAGAGTAGAAGTTTAATGCTACTACTTCCTGCCTTACGACGTTTCCTTTGCAACATCTACTGCAATTGCTACTTTTATAACATATGATCTATAAAAATAATGCCCATTAAAGAATGAGTTAACTAACCACTTAACATTTTTTCCTAACCACTTCATAATACACAATCACCGGCTACCCTACTCCCCATGGGCTTAACCACTTACAATATATATATATATATATCATTTTGAAATGAGGTTTAATTATTAATAATCGGTCGAGATAATAGGGATTTAAACTCCACTTTGTACTTATGGAATATTTCATTAATACTTGAAATATAAGATTGAGATTCATTTCAAAGGTGGTTATGCCATTTTTATTTTTGGGTTACTATGTTTTTCTAATTACATGTTTTTTAAATGTATATTCTTTTCACTCATATATTATTTATTTTTTTCAAGGAAAAAGGTATTATATATCCAAAAGAGTAGAATATATAGATGCTCCAGTATAATCATCCATACTGTTGAAAAAAAATAAAAAAACATTGCACATAAACACTACATTGTTGAGAACTTATAAAGCATAGATTCACGAGTAGGGATTATGGAGATACCTAGTTTCACATAAAAAATAACATAACATCAAAATATTCCAACAAAAGAGAGGCACAAAGCTATAATCACCAAAGGCGGGTATCCATTGACTCTACCTCCTCCCCATTAAAAAAATCATTGAGATCCATAGACCTAATAAGTAGAGACAAAGCATCCTTTAAGAGAGCATCTTCTTTTTCATTGAATTCGTGAGGGATATGGTGGAAAGACACCCAATTAATAACTTGCATGGATTTATTATATCTATGATGATGGGATCCAACTTGAAATCCCTCATTGAGGCCAATTGAGTGGCCCACTCAATGACTAACTTTGAGTATCCCAAAATTTACAATTCCTTAAATTACCTTTCTTCTACCATATCCATAGAAATCAAAGAGAAATGAATTTTGCATGGTTGTTTAAGCCTCTACTAAGTGTGTATCTACAGAACATGTAATGAGAGTGATTGAAAAATAGAGAAATGTCCACTCTTCGCATCATAGGGTAACCTTTCTTGGCCCCATGAAGAAAACTCTAGGGAATTCCATAATCTAAAAAAGGCATGATCAATTTCCTTGATATTTTCACCTTTAGCTTTGATTTAAATTCATTAGGAAGGGATAGAATTTTACCAACTATGCTCTTTAATGGAATCTTAATACTATGAAATATACACAAGTTTAAAACCCTCCACAACTAAGAAGTAGGGTAGGCCTGCATAATCTTTGACAAATTTATCCAAGTGACATAACATTAAAAAATCAACTAAGAGCAGACTAGTAAAAAATTCCTTGGGTTTCAGATCCTTTCATGTAATCATCACCACTTGGAGAGTGTAAGGAAACTCAATGGAAAAATGGGACAATATTTCTCCCAATATTTACATAAATAGCATTTAGTATGACCAAGAACACTGAATTTTAGGCCTACTTCCCAAGTAAGAAATTTGATATCGAATTCCAGCAAGAGTGAGATTTTTCATTTGAGATGCATCAAGGGCTTCCATATCAAACACCACCACGATTTCTTGTCACCTATAATCCATAATTTGTAAAATTCATTGTAGCGAAACCTTGCAATGTATTGTCTATCATTGGGATTCCTTGACTAGCATAAATAATTGGGGACATCCTTCCAAAGGTGATTGTAATTAGACATTAGAAAAATAATGTAATGATATCGCTCAGTCACCACTAACCCAATTAATCGAATATAATCTATTTCCTTCCACCTAATTCAACCTCTATTTTTGGTACTTTTGGCTTTGGTGTCACTAAGGAAGAGTGAATTTTCCTATCAGATAGCTTGGAAGAGAGGGGAAAAAAATAATCATCCCCAAACATATCTAATGATCCTCATCAATTTTAACACTATGGCCATCCCCCACCCTCAATAATTTCCACTCCTTTACCACATGGAAGGCATACATCAAGGTCTTATATTCAATTTACCATTTATTTGATTTGTGATGCATTTGAATCCATTTTTCCAAGGATAAACCAAGGAAATATTTATCATTTAAGACACTAAACCATATAATATTTCACACAAATACCCTCCATAAGCTTCTACTCGTTGGAGCATAATAAAATGGAAATAGGTTTCTTAGGTTTCATCATCCTAAATCCTTGGGAAAATTTATTCTTAACCATTTTTCCAAGGCTATATCATCAGAACTCTTAGCTCCAAAGAAGATAAAGTGGAAACTAAGTTTATGAATCTTAGAGAGAATACCTTTGGGAACAACAATGATAGATATACAATATATTGGAATGTGCTCCAATGCCTAATTAAAGAGAACCAATTGTCCTCAACTCGAGAGCAATATGAGAGACCATAATGACACTCTTGATTCCACCCTCTTAACAAGCCAAATCTAATTAAGCTTCCTATATTTACTTGTCTTAAAAAACACCAAAGTATTTAAGGCCATCATCCAAATTCTTCATTGAAAAGGGGAAAAGGACCTTAGACTATGCCTTAAATGCATCAAATAGGCCATTAGTAATCAAGAAATATTTGCTAATATTGATATCCATACTTATATCTTTACAAAATATGTCAATAGCCTCTTTCTCAGAGATAAGGTATCATATAGACCATTAGACACAAAAAATAACTTCATCGTTATAAAAGGTGTGATTCTTGTATCCTTAATTTTTTTTATGCATTAATAATTGTACAAGAGGAGTAGGTTCCAATAATTCTACTAAGAGCCTTTGCAATAATGAGAAAGAATAGGGTAGAAAGAGGAAAACTCTCATGAAGGCCTTGAGGGGCTTGAAAGAAATTGGAAGGGGCCCCATTGATCATAACCTAAAAAAATAGATTTGATGCACCCCATGATATAATTGACCATGGGAAAATTTATCCCCATTTGTATGAGAATGAGCCTCAATGAAAGTTTAGTTACCTTAGATAAGTCAATATTTAGTATGGAAACATTAAGGTTAGAATTTTTAACAACATGGAACACTTCCTAGGATACCACCACAACATCAAGTATGTTCCCATTGTTTGGGAAATTCTAATTTTTCAACAAATATGAAGACTCTCATAACATTCTTCATCCTCCTAGTGATAATCTTTGATGTTAACTTATAGATCACATTACAATAGGAAATAGGTCGATACTCACCAAAGGAAAATCCATCCTACTTCTTGGGAAAAATATAAAAGAAGGTTTGGTTTAAGGCACCTAATACCTTACCAAACGAGTGAAGCTCCTTGATTAATTTGACCAGGTCATCTTTAAACAGATCATAAAATCTCGAAGATAATTCCATAGGAAATCCATCCAGGTTATCTCTCTTGCGATTTTAAATTGATCTAAGAGAAGCTAAGACCTCAGGTTGTTCCATTATTTCTACTAAATATGGATTCAATTCCTCTAAAAATACCTATGGGAATTTAACCTCCAATTTTGTTTGGATAAGACATCCTATAGGCTCTTAAAAAATACAGCAAAAATAGTGATCTCTTACAAATGCCTTCTCCTCAAAAGAGTTGTAAATTATATCATTCATAGAAGATTTTAGCAGCTAATATTTTCTACATTTTTTTCCAAAAAAAAAATATTCACCAATTTCCATTTTTCCTAAAACCGATTCGCCCAACTTTTATATCATAAAATTATTTTACCTTAAAAATCGTCTAATTTTTATAGATACCGTACAAAATCATTAGAAATTTGAATATTTTTACAAACATATCGCTAAACATATTATAGTTTCACGTTAAGGACTGGTAATATTTGCCAAGCTTTATAAAATTTAAGATAAATTTCCATCCTTCAAATTTTCCCTAATGTCACTCTCCACATTGATATCCTAGACTGTATTAATCAATTTCCTATAATTTGCAAACTAGTGGTAAAACTTGGAGTTATTGTCCCTAGATTGCCACCAAATGTTTGTACACTTTAGTCTCTATAATTATTCTTCCTTAATGAGTAAATCATTGCAAGTGTCCCCAATGAAAAATAATTTGGATGGCATATCTAAGTTGAGAGTTCTAGCATCTTGATCCTTCAATATGTTTGCAAATTGACACTCAACCTTGATTAGATAAGCTTTGGATTCTGTGAAGAAATTCTTTAAACCTTCCTTAGAATCCTTTTAAATTTTTGTAATATTGTTAGCAAACTAACTCATGTAAGATGAGTTAGCGTGAGTGAACGGCCTCCATAGCATAGAAACTAAAGCTCTATACTCATCTTCCTATAGCCACATATGGTTGAATTGTAAAGGGGGAATTATGGTACCACATCCATGAGATAGTAGAAGAGGATGTGCCAATATCCCAACATGCCCCAAATAACCATATTGTATTTTAAATAAAAACCATAATTCAAGAAACTCCTCAAAAACGAGAAAATTGTAAAGAAATTTGGAGGTGTTGTCCTCCTGTGTTCAACTATTTCACTAGGTTTCCATTAATTTTTCTAGTTCAATATCCACAATCTCATGATTTATCAAGAAGTCAACAAAGAAAAAACTTTTTGAATCTAGCTAAGGATTAGGGGCCCAAATGTCATGCACTGAGAGAGTGAAATTTAAGTCACCACCAACAAGTGTTAGAGGGTATGTGAAAGAAACTATATAGGCCAAAGATTACCAAAAGGGATTTTTTTAAGCATAAATTCCATAAACATTTAAAATATAAAAGTCGTATATGAATTATTTTTCTTTTTTTTTCTAACTTTAGAAATTTATAGTAAGTAAAAAATAGGATTACATGTCTATATTTTTTTTTTTGTTGGTCTAACACTAGGGAAGCCAGACTGGTGATGGAAAAAAAAAAATTCTAAAAAAAAAAGAAACCCTTTGTTATCCCAATTGGTTCTCAACATGACAGTATCTAGATAACTTTGTAAAATGTCTAGTCAAACTTAAATAGTAGTAGAAAACCAACTAACATAAATTGATAACATAAATATAACAAAATCTTAAGATTGAGTTGCAAAAACGAAATCCATGATGGTGACTCAAGATGAGGAAAATACTTCTATTAGTCTTGCAGGGTCCCTAGAGAGGTTAGTACTTTGTCTTTATTGAATAGGGCCTCATTGTCTCCATGCTCAAGAACCAAGTTGTGGTATTCCAACTGTAATTCATCTAGTTGCATCATAATCTTCTTATTGTCCTCATTACATTCTTAGAGGACCTTTCTAAGAAAATATTTGGTATTAAGTATAATTCAATTGTGCATAAATATTGAATTTGAAACCCCTGTGTCTGACCCATATTAGGGAACTAGGTGGTAGCCGAAGCTAAAAATATTACATTAATATATTCATAGTGTTGTCGTTGCGACAAACCCCTTCAAAATTTATCCTATATGAATTTTGGAGCCTACTCTCGATCTTACGATCGGTCGTTCCATAGTCACTTCTTGGTTAGTTGATACTTTTGAGGTCCCTTATTGGATTGGAAGTGTCGAAGTCACTTGGTCACACATGTTTAATTTGCAACAAGTCCATGAGAGCTTTATTTCATGCAAGCTCAAATAACCATAGAATGTTCCATCAATATTATGCCTGTGCAATTCCCAATTCATGTCAACAGTTAATGTGAACTGAAAACGACAGTTTCTCATTTTATAGCAGTGTTTCCATTTCACTAAGTTTTTGAAAACTATCACTCTCGCACACCTTTGTTTTCTTCTGTGTTTCTTTCATGTTTCCATTTTTTTATTTCACTTTATTTCACCTAATTAGTGTTGCTTTCATGTTATCTTTTCTCTGGAATGTGTTTCTCTCACCATCATTCACATATCACAAGTGTCGTTTGCACTTTTATCTTCATATAGAAAGTGTTGTCTTTTGGAATGGGAATTATTGCTTTTCATGTAAAGTGTAGTATTGGCTTCTTTCAAGGGGTAGAATTTGTGGTGATGAGATGTCCTTGTCATGCAGACATGCTTCAAATTAAGGAAAGTATGTATTCATGTATTATGTATGATTTATATTGTGTCGTCATGTGTCTAATCGTGTGATCATAGTAAATCCGTATCACTATTCTCTTGGATCTCACTGATCCTCTTCTTAGCCAAATTATGGAAAATTACCTCAATGCTCAAGTGTATTTCCCCTTGCCTCCAAAAAATTCACAAATTTTCCCCTCAGTATGGACTGCATAATTGTTTCCCTTAGTCTGGCATGAGCTCCACACTATGCAGTTTTAGTGATCAAGCCTGACCATTAGCTTCTTGAATAGCCCAATAACGCAGTCACTAGGTTGTCTCTCCCGAATAGTCACCTGGCCCTAACTCAATCAATGGATCATCATGCAACATCTTAGACGAGGGGTTTACCACACTGATTTTTTCTTGTCATGAGTGGGTTATAGATGAAAAAATTCTATCATGATATGGAAATATGATGAAGGAAATATAGAGAAGGAGGACATGCTAGATTACACCTAAGGAGAGGAGGAGATAATATGATCATCAGAAAAGAAGATGAAGGAACACATGATTACAAGAGAAGATAAAATATCAATACTGCAGGAACAATCCATCAGATTTATAACTCGTTGGAGGGCATATATGAAGAACAAATCATATTTCACACAAAGGAAGAAGTAGCAAGAAGGAAAACTTATCATTGCCACATCATTATTTCATCAGTGTTATGTGCCGTCGCAAACATTGAAAACCATTACATGTGTTTTCCTTATGAACAAGTATTCTATCATGTCATGATACGAAAATTAAGGAGATGGAAGAGAACAACAAGTCGAAAGACACCTTTGTAGCTGATCATGCAAGTTTATTGATCGAGAGAAAGAAAAGGGAAACATGTATACAATCACTACCCAACACACGATATCATTGAAGATACCCTATCACCAAATCATGTGGAGGTGAAAAGAACACAGTCAAGACACAGAAAATGTAGTGGCTTGAAATTTCCACATCATCAAGCATTCCATGTCAAAGGACATAACTCAAGTGGAAGCTAGTAGTTTTAATCCCCCCTCCACTCAGGTTCTATCATTCAAACACATGTTAGCCCTTGTGGAAAAGAAATTATACAAGTGGAACATTCATGTCAAGAAAAAAACCTACAATCCCTAAAGGCATGAATCTTTGAATATCTTGAAATTGAGGTGAAATATGGCAATCCTTATATTTCCCAAATTAGTCCTTCAAAGTTATTGATTCACCAATAACTGTTCATATATATAGTGCAATATCTAGTGCAGTAGTATAAAACAAGCATGATGGTACCATTTACAAAGCATTAAGTCATCCTAATACACACTTCCTTGACAAGGAATAGTTGTCTTTCATTTAGTGTTCTACAAAAAATAATAAGTATCATTAAGTAGTAATGGTACTATACCACATCAACACAACACAAATAATAGTCACAGTTAGTTTTAGCAAGTATATGTGCCAACTTGAGAAACTAACAGTAGTATCCTACATCATTCGGCAACACTTTACCACCACAAATCATATCTGCTTATTTATTTTGGAATGTTTGTGTGGATCTGCCACCCTAACAATGGTGTTACATATCATTGATTATTACAAATGAATGGTACAATAAAAATTATTCCTTGGTCATGTTCTAATTATAAATGTATTTATAATGCTATGGAGTGCTATAATAAGTAGTGTGGCATGTAAATACATCATCAATGACTGTGCAAGGTTATATAAAGGGATACATTAGTGGAAATTTTTTTCAAAAAAGGGAAAAAATGAGAATTTACAAACTAAATTGAAAGACTGCAAATGTGGAAATGTAAATTTAGATGTAGTGAAGAGATTACTTGGATATTCCCCTAATGTGGAGTGATGATTTTTGCGAAAATGTTAAATTAAATCAAAGAATGGGTGGTGGGCTTGAAAATGTCAAGAATAAAATGGAATCCATTATATATGAATGCTGTGGTAAAATCCAAAAATTTGGATCCATAGGATGATGGGGCACTTGTAGTGTGTTCTGTTGGAGATGTTGGAAACTCTTTGTACAATGAAAATGAGAAATTGACTTTATATTTTTTATCTAACCCTACCATAAATTTCTTCTATCACAATGTATCAATGTAGTTAAGTTTTAAGGTACAAAATTAATAACTTGGAAAAAAATGAACTTCATCTTAGTGTGTCATATATGTAGTGTACGGTTATGTACCAATGTGTTTATAAAAAAAAATGAAATATAATTTTTGACAGTTTTTTTAATGTTATTTTATTTGAATGTACCTTGTATCACATTGCATAAATTTTGTTGTATGTTGAGGGAATACCACATCAAACTTTTTTTTCAAATACTATGCTTTACAAATTGGAGAATGATTTGGTATTTTTTGTTCAACTCCATTATATCATGACACATTGGCTCATTAATAATTTTAGTAAAGAACTATCGAATAACTCTTTAGGATATAATTTTTTATAAGATTTGGCTTGTTTACTGTATGGCACATGTCAATCTTTTTCAAACATTTTGTTTTACAAAATTAAAGTACGAAAGACTATTACTAGCAATTGCACCACATGTTGCAAAAGAAACGCCATAAGGAAATACCATAGGAAAGATTAGTCTAGAAGAAATAAGTTGTTGCAGATAAGGATCCATCGTGAAGGAATGAAAGGCAATTTTTGCTTCCATGGAAGCAGGTCTTGAAGGTTTCAAAAATATCGATGATAAGAGTTATGAACCAAAAACTTTTGTTATAGATATCGAAATAGGAAGTTGGGGGTGAAAATTCTTTGGTGATTAATAATCCTCTGAAACAAACATGAAATGAGCAGCTAACTCAAATAAGATATTTTAAATACATTCAAGTACAATCTATCTAGAATAGATGTAAATAAAAGGAATTTTTATTAATAGAAATAGAGTTTACTCCAAGTTCATCTACATATCCCAGTGCTAATTTCATGCTTGTCAGATATTGTATATTGTATATGAATAACAATAGTCTTGGTATACAAGAAAGTGAATGTCATTTTAATATGGAGACATTTTTGGAAGGAGAGATTGTTCTTTATGTTATGGTTTATTTTCTTAACTCCAAACTTGGTTTATTCTTTATATATATACATAAGAAACAAAAAATACAAAGTAATTTCACAATTTTAAATTATAGTTTTATATTTTATAATTACAAATCTAGTTTCTTATTAAATTATTTTGCACACATCTATTTATTCAAATAAATTATATTGTGAATGTCATTTTAATATGAAGACATTTTTGGAAGGATATATTGCTCTTTATGTTATGGTTTATTTTCTTAACTCCAAACTTGATTTATTCTTTCTCTATATACATAAGAAACAAAAAATACAATGTAATTTCACAATTTTAAATTATAGCTTTATATTTTATAATTACAAATCTAATTTCTTATTAAATTATTTTACACACATCTATTTATTCAAATATATTATATTGTGAATATGTTTTCTCCTATTATTTGATTACAAAATTATTGTACTCCCTACTAAGTAAAACAACTTTATTAATAAAGAATTGAATGCCAAATTGAAAGTTTGCTCTTGAGCTAGAACTACTATAATATATAGAACTGATTTTTCGATGTATAAATGATTTGTTTTATATGTTGTTGAATTTCCATTACCTATTATCTTCAAACCCCATGGGGAGGTATTGAACATGAGAGCCAAATTTAAGTAAATAAACATTCACATTGTCAACTTGGAAAAAAACTATTATAATCCTAAAATTCTCTTACCTAATCATATTTTTAAATATATAATTGAGTTCCATTTATTAAAAACAAAGGCAATATTAAGAACCTCCTAGAGTTATAAAAGGTAATTGACATGAAAAATAAAAAATATCCTCATGACAACATACAAATGTTAGTCTTAATTGAATCATTAAAAATAGTACAAAGAATCACATTGATTACCATGGCCCTTGTGTACGTTCCTCTTATTACCTTTTAAATACCTTTTAAAATACCTAATGTTTGTAACTTATTCTTAATCACATAGTGTCAATTTTGTAAAACTATAATCTACAAGTCTCACTTTTTATAGCTTTGGTGGAAGGATACAATGAAACCTCGGCATCCAATCTAGACATCTTAGGTTATTCTAAATTGATGAAGAGTACAGAATTTTTAGGGTGCTGTTCTATGTTCACTAAAATTCCCATGATGTCCATCACTATGTATGGGGTTAGTTGCAACCTTGGATATATTCTGTGAGTTGTTGTGAGTAGTTAAAGGTAAATTTAGTGTTATTTAATAAATGAGAATTATGAACATTCATCATTATTTCTCAAGATAAATCATGTCCTATGAAATAATTTCACATATTTTAAAAGAGGTTTGCATATGAAGACATTTGATCCATCTTGGCTCTTGGTAGATCCAGAGTCAAAATTGATCTAGGCCATCTTAATTTGGCCCTTTAAATAAAATATATTCCACTTGAATACCATGGGTCAATACCATGAGCTGTTTTTATAGCTTATTATTATTTTATTTTATTATTTTTATTTTTTATTGTATTTTGACCTAGTTAAAATGTTCATTATATTATGTCAATCTTTTTGTTTAATTTACTTTTATTTTTATTTTTCTGTAATTTAACATAGTCTAAATGTTAAACATGATATTACAACATTTATATTATACATCTAAAATCAATCTAACTTATTAAAAAGAAAAAGAAAAAAAAAACATTATAAATATATATATATATATATATATATATATATAACTATTTACTTGTGGATCTAATGGCGTAAAACATTCCAATCATCTAACATTTGATCCAATGGCTCAGACATGGACACATTGGCAGCTAGGGAAGTTGTTTTCAAATAATAATTTCACCCTTTAAATAAAATATATTCCACGTGAATACCATGAGTCAATACCATAGGTTGTTTTTATAGCTTATTATTATTATTATTATTAATAAAATATATTCCACGTGAATACCATGGGTCAATACCATGGTTATAGCTTATTATTATTATTAATATTTTATTTTATTTTATTTCAATCGTCTAACATTCACATTGATAGCTAGCGAAGTTATTTTCAAATAAAAACACCTTACAGCTTAATTGCGCCGAGAGGCGCATCTACAGCCCAGTATGACCCCGATGTCAGGTTTGTCACGTCCTCATTGTCGGCTCAAATTTTAAATTAAAATAAAAATCAAAATAAAAAATATATGTCGGCTTAACAAATAAGTTTTAATAATCATATAAATAAACCAAAAAAAATTAAAACAAGCCAGCGCTGATCAAACATAGTCGTATTTGGTTCTGTGGCGGGATTCGTACTGGAAATTCCCGAGCTCGATCGAACTCATATTTGTTTCTGTGGCGCGGTTCTGTGGAGCGGTTCCGTTCTGTGGCGCGGTTCTGTGGAGCGGTTCTGAGTCATATAAAGGTGAGTCGTATGTTAAGTACATGCCCGTTTAGCAATCTAAAAATGTAAAATACGCATCCTTAAGTACAATCCATATATTAAAAAACCGAAATCCTTAGACTTGAAGAAAAAAAATTAATCTGAGTCTGAACGTCATATCTAATATGGAAAAACCTTAATAGATCCATGACAGTAGCCTCCAGTCATCTCAGGATATGGTCACCATATGATTGCGTTATTTTTTAATAATAATGGAACCAACATCAGGTAGTTTTCAATGTACGCACACCTTTCTTTATACACATTATAAGGATTTCTGATCTCGCGTGTTTTGTCTTCTATAAATGATTGGTCTACCTTGAAGACCAAGAAGCCTCAGTCATAATCTCAATCCATCTTTTAAAAGACGAAGATGCTTCAATAGAAGGTTTTCTACGTTGTTACGGTTTGTCATTATGTAAAATACGCATCCTTAAGTACAGTCCATATATTAAAGAACCGAAATCCTTAGACTTGAAGAAAAAAAATTAATCCGAGTCTGAACGTCATATCTGAACGTATTAAATTGCGCATGACTACACAGATTAGTTGGAAAATGAATTCGACCAAAAATATTTCTTCTTTGACAACGTGGAAATTAATTTCAATGAACTTGCAGCGTGAATCTTATTTTATCCCATGTGATCCGTCAGTTCATGAGATGTGAACTTTAGTATTCCTGTAATGCTTCACCGAGAGCTTGCAAGGAGCTTCACGTGGAAATGTCTTATTTTAATTTAAATTTTTTAGAACCATATATTGTAAATGCCATTTCGAATATCATTTGCACTTGCATATAGTCTCTTACTTTGTGTGTCATTATAAGTTTTTATTATTCTTGAAAAGATGAGTAGCACCTCTCTAAAAAAGACAAGGGAAGTATTTGCCTTAAATTTTATGACTCTGCTTTTAGCACGTCTCAATGATCAATAGTCTCAAACCTAGATTTAATTTTACCCAAAATTTATCAATTTCTAAAACGGAACAATTTTTCTGAGATGAAAAAATATGTTTGCACACTCCTCTCCCTTTCCTTGAATATTGATTTATTCTTATCCTGCACCAATAACAGAATACAATAAAATTTGTAAGATTTGTTACATTTTACGTTATATCAAATCATGATATATCCTACCACATAAAATCTATGAATATGGTTATTTTTAAATACACATATGGTGAAACCATGACTTTTGAATTTTATTCTAATTTTAGAGTAAAAAGGGAGGGCATTTCGTTTTAGATTGAAATTATATAGAATTACAAATTTTACATTAGATAGATTACCTATTAGAATTTTTTGGTTGAGGTTTAGGGTTATTAAAAAAAAAAAATTAGGTTTTATCAAATTTGTAATTTTTTATTATTATTTTGAGTGGGTGGTTAATTTCATATTTTTAGGGTAGATTATTATTTCACTTAATTGATTTTCAATGAGCTTAGTGGTTAAGTGTGGATTATTATTTCACTTAATTGATTTTCTTTTAAAAATGGTTGAATGCAAATTTCTTTTGAAATAATTCAATATATATTCTGCCTCTTTGCGAATCACCACAAACCATCATGGTTTTAATTGTAAATTTACAATATTGCAGGTGTACTGCAATTGCCTTATAGATATAGAAAGAGTATTAAATATTGTAAATTGTGTTTAGATATAGAAAGCGTATTAAATATTTTGTAGTTAGATATTTGATATTTTGTGGTTAGGTATTAAATATATATATATATATATATATATATATATATGGTTAATTGATGTGTTTGGTTTTTTTGTACAGGATTATAATATCATGGGTACTAGTAATGGAGAAACTAATAATAACAATATTGAAGAAATGAGAAGTGTAAACAGAGAAAGAGTTAAAAGACAAGGATCAAATATTATGAAACAATTAATTGAAATTGAAAGAGAGCAGAAGAGGGAAGAAAGAAATGAGTAGCGAAGATTGCGAAGACAAAATATGACTGATGAAGAAAGGGAAGAACAACGAAAGAAGGAACGTGAAAGAAAAAGGCGGCAACGAGAAAGGCAAAATGAGGATGAAAGGGAAGCAGAAAGAATAAATAGCGCTCAAAGAAAAAGAATGAAATTTGAAGAAATGGATGAGGGCGAAAAAGAAGAACATAGAAGAAAACAAAGACATCAATATGTAAGCTCACATAGAAAAAGACAAATTGAAGGTCATAGTGATCTAGGGCCAACAATTGAGGCTCATTCTCCTATAGGTATGAATCTACAAAATCATCAACCAATGGAGCAATGTGACGATGAATGTGAAATGATTTCCAATGTACCAGTGGAAGATGAAGTTATTGCACATAAAAGATTTCGTGAAAGAATTGATAATTTATCTCATCCTCAAATGTGCCATGTGTGTGAGGAGTCGTATCCTGGAATTCAAGTGGTGACTACAAAGACAGGTCTAATGTGTACAAGATGTAAAAAAGAGGGTAATAAACATAGATTTTCATTACAAAATCATATGAATCCGGGGTTGCAGCCTTTGATCCTTGGAAGTCTTACACAAGTTGAGGAAATGTTGATAGCAAGAGCAAGTCCAATTTTGCAGGTAATGCATTCTATAGGTGGCCAATACAAATATAGAGGACACACAATTAGTTTTCCTCAAGATGTTAAAGATGTTGCCAATAAATTGCCTCGACATATTAAAGACTTGGATTTAATGATGGTGGTGCGAAAAAAAGGTCAACAAGGATCAATCTATGATTTCACTGTTAGAAGGCAAAAGGTACTTGATGCATTACTTTATAAGATTCAAAATGATCCATATTATAAAGGTGTAGAAATTGATATGCATGCGGTGGACGAGTTACCGGAAAAAACAACAAATGTGTCACATATGATCAATTCTGTTGTACTACCTGATATGGACAATGACATTACATTGTTAGAAGGTGCTCCAGGTCATGAAGATGCTTTAGATGATTATGATACAACTTCTTTTGCTGTAAGGCCTCCAAATGCACCTAGGGAAATTGAACTTATTCGTGCATGGGTAGATAATCCTAATAGAGAAGAAAACCAACTAGATGGTGAAACTACAAATGTCATTAATTGGCCTAGAATTGGTTCATCTCCAATAAATGAGTACAATACTGAAGGGTTATTTGATATGGCATTTCCAACATTATTCCCTAGAGGAGAAGTCGATTGGTTACAAGCACGACAAAGAAACGTGCATCTTCATGAGTATGCAAAACATCTCCTCAGATTTCGTGATAATAGGTTTGGGAGACATCCTCGATTTAGATATTTTTTACTCAATATCATCATGAGACATCGTGCTCAAGCGTCTTCTGTAGTATTTGTTAAAAAAAATATGACAGAACTACCTACAACAGTTGATGAGTTACGAGAGCATTTGCAAAATCTTCCTAATTCCAAAATTGCAGATAGATTGATGAGATTTGGACATGTTCTAAGAGGTACACGTGCATATTGGAGCAAATATCGTGGCGAATTATGTGACTTAGTACAACAAATTGGATCTCCTACAATATTCTTCACACTAAGTGTGGCAGATATGCAATGGCCTGATTTGCATATACTAATGCCAGGTACCTCTCCTACAGATCCAAAGGAAGCAAGAAAATGGAGACGCCAGAATGTCATTGATAATCCTCACATTGTAGCAAGTTATGCGCATTTAAGACATACATTGTTTCGAGATGAGATTTTTTCAAAATTTCATCATGCTACAGATTTTTGGTGTTGTTATGAATGGCAACATCGTGGATCTCCACATGTCCATGGGTTTCTTTGGCTAAAAGATGCTCCCAATATGGACAAATTGAATTGGAATGACCCGAATCAAGTTAGATTTGCAAAAGAATACTTTGATAGATCTGTCCATGCATTCAATCCATGTAATGAATATCAAATAAAGATGCCTATTCAACGGAACGATGATGATCATCCTTGCTTAAAGAACACTGAACAAATATTTCAATCTGATCCGATGATGGACTATGAACAACTTCTAAATTGTGTTGAGCGCCACATCACCTGTAATGAGAAGTCATGCCTTAGAAAGAAGGGTGGAAAATTGGTGTGTAGATATAAGGCACCATGGGAGCTATGCAAAATGTCAAGACTTTATGTTGATGAGAGTGGAGAAAAAATATATGAACCTAGATGAAATGATGATCGATTAAATACACATAATCGTGAAACATTGATGATGTGGCGTGCAAATATGGATTGGAAACCTGTTCTTTCTAGGCATGTTGTGATTAACTACATAGCAAAATATGCATCAAAAGCAGAAAAAGGGTCTGAAAGCTTCCATGATATGTTGATGCATATTTCCTCTATTCAAAATCCAAATGAACCAGCAGCACGTGCATATAGAACATTGTTGTGTGAGACTATCGTTGACAGGGATATAGGAGCACAAGAAACATGTCATATGCTTTTGGAGCTTCCTCTTAATGAATGTAGTCGTACATTCATTGTTTTGAATGTTGGGATAAATGTTTTCAAACAAGTAAAAGTTGATCAAAATAATGACCACAATGATAATTCTCTTATTGATGCATATAGGAAGAGACCCATGAGTATGGAGCACATTTCATTGATAGAAGCTTCTAGATCTTGGTCATATGACAAACGTCGGCGTGATGAGAAATGGCTACCACGAGTTAATGCAGCCATTGTACGCATATTTCCGAAGTTTCATTCAGTTCCCCCTCGCGAAAATAATAGTTTTGTTGAGTTTTGTTGGTCTGAATTAGTATTATACAAGCCGTTTCGTGATTTTCATACAGATATTGGTTCTAGAGATGATGACATCATACAAAATTGGGAAAATTTTTCATATAATCCTTGGCATATTGATCGTAATCCAATACCTTCAAAGGATCCAGCTCAATGTCCAGATGAGGATGAAGATGATTTACATGTACAAAATGATTCTAAGCAACATGAGTTGGAGATTATTTCAGGTTTGTATAAGAATAAGTTTATACATGCGAGCGAATTTGACATGATTGGATTTAGGGATCGTGATGTTATGACAAATTGGAGCTCTAGCTTTGTTGATGAAGAGACATCAAGATGTGCAGTGAAATTCATATCTGATAAGAAAAAAGTGAATGCAATTGTTACTACTGAATCATCAAAAAAATATTCATTTGAAATTTTAGGAGAAAAGCAAAAAAGAGCATTTAATGTAGTTCTTGATCATTACAAAGATGACAAGGAAAAACAGATGCTCATGATTATCGAAGGGACAGCAGGTACTGGAAAGTCTTACTTGATTGGTGCAATAAAACAAAGACTTGAAACTGACTCTCTTCCTCATAAGAGCCCATTGCTTCTTTTGGCCCCTACCGGTGTTGCAGCATTCAACATATCTGCATCGACAATACACTCTGCTCTTTATATACCAGTGAGGAACTTCACTGATTTACAAGGGTCACGTTTGCTTACCTTACAAGAGGAGATGAAACATATTAAGTACATTCTTATTGATGAGATGAGTTTTATCGAGAGAAATTTGTTGACACATATTGATTCTCGACTTCGCCAAGCTTTTCCTCATAAAAAAGAAGTACCGTTTGGAGGTATATCAATTATATTGGTTCGTGATTTGGGACAACTACCTCCTGTTATGGATAGACCTGCATATGCATGTGAAGGTCATGCAAAAGAATTATGGAATTTATTCACAACTGTTGTAACTCTTGATACAGTATACAGGCAAGATGGACAGAGCAATGATCAAAGATTATTTCGTCATTTATTAATGAACGTTAGAGATGCAATTCCAACAATAGAAGATTGGAAAGTACTAATGACACGTACAGATTCCAAATTAGATGCTTCAACAAAAGAGTCATTTAATAAGGCTACACATTTGTTTGCAACAAATGATGATGTGCACAATCACAATAAGCGTTGCTTGGTATCCCTAAATCACCCTGTTGCACGTAGTGTTGCTACAAGATCAAATAACAACAACAACATGGAAGCAGATGAGGAAAATTTGGATAATGAGGTCCTTCTTGCTGTTCGAGCTAGGGTTATGCTAACTTCAAATTTATGGACTGATGTAGGACTTGTCAATGGTGCTCTTGGAGTAGTTGAAGATATTGTGTATAATCCTGGAACATCACCTCCTAATCCTCCTACATATGTTTTAGTAACATTTGATAAATATGTCGGAGTTGCGTGGGATGAATTATTCCCTCATACTATTCCTATTATACCTATTGAAAGAGGCAATAATAAAAAAATTCCATTGCGACTTGCTTGGGGATTAACAATTCATAAGTCCTAGGGATTGACACTAGAGAAGGCAACTATTGATATTGGAAGGACAGAGCGACAAGGTCTCACTTTTACTGCAATATCTCGAGTTAAATCTTTGGATGGTCTTCGATTTCAACCACCATTTCCGTATGATCGATATGAAAAGATGGCAAAATGTGTCGGTGTTTCTAAGAGAAAAGAAGAAGAAGTCAGGTTAAGGTTAAATACTAAATAAATGATGTATTTTTCATGTATTTTTCAATATATTCTTCATATCACATTTCAATGATATGATAGTTGTATTTGTTATTTAATATATTAATTAGTTCATTTTTAAGATCACCAAACATATTTATATTAATAACATTTGTTAGAATTTGTATTTCTAATCTTAAAAATTTCAAAGTATGATGTACATCTCAAAAATATACAAAAAATTTAATAATCAGAAAAATAAATGTCGGCTTAATATAGGTGTATTTGATATTTCAATGATATGATAGGTGTATTTGTTATTTAATATATTAATTAGTTCATTTTTAAGATCACCAAACATATTTATATTAATAACATTTGTTAGAATTTGTATTTCTAATCATAAAAATTTCAAAGTATGATGTACATCTCAAAAATATACAGAAAATTTAATAATCTGAAAAATGTGACGTTGATGCCACCGACTGGAACCAGCATATATCCATCTAACTCCGGATCTATCATGCGCCGAGAGGGATCAAATATCTCGAGGTGCAAACCTTTCCTCAAGTTTTGCACTCAAAAATAGGTTTGCACCTCGAGAGATTGGGGTTGTCCTCTCGGCATGATGGGTCAGTGGGCCTGAATCTATCTTTAAATTTTAATAAAATAAAAAATTAAAAATAAGAAAGAAATTAAAAATCTTGCTTTAAGAAAATGAAATTAAAAAAAGTTAAAATAACTTTTAACAAAAATTCTAAAAATTCTAAAAAAATTAATATAATTAAATACTCTTTTATAATTACTATATTATAATTAAACTTATCATTCATATATAACCTACAAACATCAACTATGTATTTTCCTATAAACAAAATAAAAAAACATTGACCATGTATTTTCCTCTTAAATAAAAAAGTCTTTATTAAAAAGTGTTTAGTAAAAATAAAGCACTAACTTTTAAGATAACAAATCTAAAGGGGAGGCATACAAATTAATTGCATGAATTCTATCATCTCAACTCTTCGATTCCCTTGGAACGTTATAATGAATCTCAGTGAATGTGGGGAAAATGTTTTGATCATCCTATTGAATGGATTTTTAACCTTTCCCTTCTCTTCTATGAGATGGATAAACTGAACGTGAACTTCACTTTTTGGTTTTAATTGTTTTTACATGTTTTTAAGGGATATTTTTTTTTATGTAAATGGAAAAGGCAAAAAGACAGAAGATATGAGCGGTTGTGAGGTTACTGTCTCTGCATATAAGTTTGTGTGCTAAGAGATTATTGTCCAAATTTGTAAAGATAAATTCAAAATAAAAAAGCTATTTACATTTTTCCTATCTCAAATATTATATAAAATATGAATAGAGTAAGAATTGGTTATATATATATATATATATATATATATATATATATATATATATATATATGAATTAAATAAGTTATTTTAAATTTTTGTTAATTGTAAATTTAATTATCTAATAAATATAGATAAAAGTAAACTGAAAAATAAATTCAAGTTTTTATTGAAGATTCAAAATCTGCAATCTACATAAAAATACAAATGCTAAACAAGTTATAACAGTAAAAAACAAGCTGGAATATCTAACTTTTATAAGCTTTGTGACAGTGACATATCTATAAAAGCAAAAAAAAACCTAAAATGTCTAACTTTTTTACACTGACATCTCTGGGGGCAATAGCAAGATGTAACAACAATGTAACCATACTTTGCAAATGGTGAAAGCAATAAACAATTTATATTTAATTAATTTTTTATTAATTCATATTTAGTTACAAAATTCAAAAGCTACATTGACATGTGTACAAAATAAAAATTAAATGTAAAACATAATAATATTTATTTTTGGGTAAAATTTTGAGTAGAAACTTCGTAACTAAGTAAGTTATTCCACTTCATTTAATTGATTCATTTAATGGTTCTAGTTGATTGAATTAATTCATATCAAGGTTGTTCTACATAATTGAATTAATTGATTGGGTTTAAGTAAATGAAAATTTCTGAATGTAAAATTACAAATTCACCAATAAAAAAATTGAGAAATTTTTAACTTTTAAAAAAATTGAGCTTATTGGTATATTCAGAAATTTGATAGATATGAGCGAAGTGAAATAGTCATTCTCACTTATATTCATAAAATTTGTTAAATCAATAATAAACATAAAAATCACTGAAAAATAAACACTTTAAAATGTAAAATATTTAGCAAAAATATTTAAATGTTAATAAATTTAATTAACCATAAATTATTTATAAAGTTTAAATTATAGATTTGAACACTGGAATTTTAATTTAATTTCTAGACTATTTATAAAACTTAACGAAGATCATTTGATTATTGGAATTTTAGTTTAATTTCTAAACTATTTATAAAACTTAAAAGGTAGATAAACTTTTACGAGATAGTTTAAAAAATAAGAAAACCAAAACAATATAAAATCTTTTAAATTTTAAATTAAAATCAATTATAATATATTAAAATAAAGTTTACTAAAGTAAATTAATTATTTATATAATTTATTTTCAAATTATTTGATATTATTTATGATAATTAATTTAAATTTTATAATTCTATTTTTAAATTTAATTTTAATATTATTTTTTTTTTTGCTCGGTTAGACTAATCCTACACCCACGGGTTTCGGGCTTAGGTGACCTTACTGAAGTAGTGCCTTAAGAGTGCACCCCATCATAGATGCTCTATGCTTAGTGGGAAAATTTAATTTTAATATATATATATATATATATATATATATATATATATATATATATATATATATATATATATATATATATATATATATTCTTTAAAATCAAAATAGAGTTGACTTTTCAGCAAATTTTGAGTTAACCATATGGATTTTAAATTCAAATATTTTTAAATTCAAGGCTAACTATTATAATATTCATAGTACTTATTATATTTTTATTAAAGTATACATGGTTTGTAAATTTGAAGAAATTGTAATATTTTTTCATGTGAAAGGAAAAATAATAATAAATAAGTAATTAATTAAAATTACATTTAAATATTATAAAATGAATATATATAATTTTTTTAAAAATAACCATTTTACTACCCAGTCTACAAAAATATGTATATTTTGCAATACTACATAAAAATCTTATTATTTAACATTACCATAAATTTAAAGATACTGAAATATTAAAAAAAAAACAAACTAACTAATTTTCCCACTGTGTTAAAAAAACCAGCAGAACAATTATTTACATCTGCTAGGCTCATCTCACAATGCCCAACCATTATCTCTGCGCCGCAGCTGTTTTTAATGCTCCAGCCCCTGTCACTCGCATATACTCATGTCCAAATAATACCTGCAATACAATCTGACTGTATGCACGGGGTTCCAGTGCACGCAAAAAAGTGAAAT
Source organism: Pinus albicaulis (assembly GCA_034641835.2). NCBI lineage: Eukaryota > Viridiplantae > Streptophyta > Pinopsida > Pinales > Pinaceae > Pinus > Pinus albicaulis. The sequence goes on along the minus strand of JAXQQM020081631.1, from coordinate 81,965 downwards.
AAATCTGCTTGTGAGATAATTGTGAGTGCTGTAGCTTATTCAACGAAACAAACTAAACCTAAATGATACTATGACAAATTGAATGAATTACCTTGAATAGAAATAAACAAAGCTATGCCGGTAGGTTAAAATGGTAAAAGTTGATAGAAAGCTATTCTACGTTTTGAATCGGGAGAGCTCGAACTCGAAGACAGATGGCACATCCAGTGCAATATTGCAATGATGCAATTGAAATTTCAACTTCTCAATGTTCTCACAGCAAATTTTGCAATGCAAAATGTGCTCTCTCACTTCTAGTTCCGACTTTACCGATATATTCAATATATATATATATAGCTTATGTCACTTTCAATTCCTTCTTCGTCTCTGCAACGATGAGTGACCAAATATCCCCTGCCAAGCTACACAGCATTATTATTACAGCAACACGCTGACAATATCAGTTTGGTGAATCTCTGCAAATGGTTATTAAGAATAAAGCAGCGAAAGTAACTGAAGCACGAGGGGTATGGACAACCAGAGAACAAATAAAACTACCGACATGAGGATCTTTGGAACGGCAAAGCAACTATCTTGCAAAGCGCTCTGCAAATGGTTATTAAGAATAAAGCAGAGAAAGTAAGCCCGAGGGGTATGGACAACCAGAGAACAAATAAAACTATCGACATGAGGAGCTTTGGAATGGCAAAGCAACTATCTTGCAACTGCTTTGCAACTGTTGCCACCTGTTAGTGTTAATCAATGGCTGTGCATAATCTAATCGTCTAACATAGGATCTAAGGGTACATATTAAGACAGAAAGGCAGTTAGGAAAGTTGTTTTCAAATAATAACGCCTTACAGCGTAATTATTTATAGCTTGTTTAAAGGTATAAACACATAAATGTATGTGTTACTTGAAAAAAAAAAAAATTGTTCAAGGAACTTTTTAGGTGTATCAAATAGAAAATATTTGCTAAACCAACTCTAAAAATGTCAACAAACATCCACTTTTTAAAAAGGAAAAATTATTTTGCAAAACCATGTTTTTCTTTCAATACGTGTCACATTAATGCTATCTATTACAATAATGTAGATACATTGACCACAAGACATCAATACCAAGCATTAAAAAACATGGTAATGCCACCTAACACATGCCACACCAGTACCTAACTACTATAAGATATTGGTATAATGATGTCATACTAATGTCTGGCTTAGGGTGTTGGTATATTGACCTCTCACTTTTAGTGTAGTAAAACAATTTCCTTTTATATTATATTAGATTGATGTTATAAACATTGGTCCAATATCAAAATTCACACCTAAATCAAATGATGGAAGAGTACGAGAGAAAGCTAAAAATGAAATCAAATCACATTTTTGTCTAGTTGTGCATTGTTCTGGGTTATACGGGATGACCTCAGTCCAATTCAGGATATAATGATGTACAATAGCCGACCTGTCACAGAAGATACCAACCGTAATGAATTACAGTAGCTGACCTGTCATGACAGATACTGACCCTTCCTCACTCTTTTTTTATTATATAAATAAATCAAAACATCATTCCAATTGATTTTGTTTTTCTGTGAACTATCCATATAAAAAAGGTTTTGACGTCATAAAATACTTCGCAATTGTATAAAAAGAACTGAGGAGCATTTCTATTTGCTTTTCGTGTGGGGTATTTTATTTTATCATTTCGTTCCCACTAAAATTTAGCGAGGAGAAAAATTTGGATTATCATTCTCTCATTTTATTGCACATTGTATTTCAAATTGAAATGGAAGTTGTTGTCGCAATAATCCACCATTGCTCTTCGGGGATGTATCCTCCTCATAGAACTTGAGGAGGCATACCTCCTTTTCGAGCACCTGGGTGGTTATTGGAGTAGGGCGAGGGTACATATCTCTCTCCCTTCCTCATTCCTCCCAAAGGTGAACTACATTATACTGGTCTTCCATATGTTGATTTTGTTCTCTTTCTTCTCTCCTCTGACGTCGTTGAATGATTGACATATTAAATACATTTTTTTATTAAATGAGACATGTATATATATATATATCTATATATATATATATATATATAATCTTTTTTGAAATAAAAAAAAGAGTCGGTGCACAAAAAAAAACAGGCATGCACCGTTACCGGTGCGTCTGTTTTTGTCACGCACCAGCCGCGGTGCATCTGGAAATTTTAAATGCACTACACATAATGACCTGTATTTTCTCAACTAGTGTGTTGACTAAATTATCCAGCCTAGGGAAGATAATTCCATCAACGCATTTCCAAACATCATCTAGTGGTCAACAATGTGGTCGTTTAACAGATCACACCATTTACTAGGAACAAATTCGAGAGGGTGTTGTGCTGACCAAATTACTCGCCTTGGGGAGGATAGTTTCGTTAGCGCATCACCCTCATAGCATCATTCCATTGTCAACGGTGCGGTGGTATAACCGACCACACCATTGACGATGTACCATTATCGAAGGCGGGGGGGGTGGTGCATGGACCAAACTATGCTCCCCAAGTGTATAGTTTAGGCAGCACACCACCCTCCTGAAATCACTACATAAACAACAGTGTTGTCGTTTACATGACTGCACCATTGAATATGTCTAAGTTCTGGAGTGTTGTGCGCTAACCAAAATATCTTCCCCAGGTTGCATATTTCAGTCAATGCACCACCCTCCTGCACTTGGAGATGGTCACCAGTGCGGCCGGGTAATCAATCACACTCCAATTTCTGTAAATTTAAAAAAGGCATTATGTGTCATTTAGGTATCGCCCCAGAACTAGTGCAGATACCTTAGCACTGGTAATGGTGTGGCCTGTAAATTTATAAGCAGGAAAATGAATCGGTGCAAACTAAATGGCTCAAGCACACCACGTGGGAAATTTTTTTATTTTTTTAAAAGAAGGTGAATTTTAAGCTATTTTACAAAAATAGTCCACTAAAAGGTTTAATTATGGAAAAAACAAGTAAAATACCTGTAAATTTGGGCATCGAGGAGGCATATTTTCTATATAATTTTCAAAACTGAATTTTCCGACCATTTTGCAAAATGCAAAAAGGAAATGGTGGGCAATGGACAACAACAATGGGTGCAATGGGAGCACCGATGGTAGGGTGCCTCGGACAAGGTAAATTTGCACCGGTGCTTGAGATCTCTGGAGCACTGAAAAGTGAAAAATCAAGATTTTTTTCCATAATTTTTTTATTAAACCCTGTTACGGTGTGCGAGTTTTTGAGGCACACTGGGCAGTTTCTTATAGCCGCGGTGCTAGTTTTTATGATGCACTGGGGCCAAATATGTGTAGAGCGCTAGTTCACTATAGTAATTATACATATCGGGTGGGTTTGTAATAAGCACAAGGTGTCTCGATGTGCCGATTTGTAGTATGCACTACTGCTTTCTTTAGTGGAATGCACCAGTGTGGTTTAGGATGAGAAACGCACCAGACAAATAACATCTGCAAAAACCTCCACCTCCCAATCTACTTTAGTATCCTCCGCTAAAAACATATGTCTAGGCTATTTTCATAAGGGGTTCCTCAAAAAAATCCACTAGAGGGTATTTTCCTTGTAGTGCATACACTTTCCATAATTAAGGTGAGGTTAATAGAGCTAAGGGATAATCTTGACCCAAGGTGGTGGGTGAAATCAAGTATTTGGGTAGGCTACATAAATTGGTTACTAATTCTTTTGAATCTATGGTATGACTCATTGTTTATGATCTTTCCATTATTTTTTGACTTACCAAATGCTTATCCTCCCCAAATTTGTTGATGTTTTTATTGTTGTTTCCTTGTCTTTGAGTTTTGGTTGGTCCCAAGCATTGGGTTATTGGCTTGGTGTGTATTTTCAAGAAGGAATTCTCATCCTCTTTGATTTATCTATAGTTATATATTTAAATGTGTAGATTCAAATACTTAAACTCATTAGATCAATCTTTGGGATCTAGATGACATTGTGATTTATTGTGGTGGTAATTATTGTATTTCCTAGTCAATAATTTTCATGTTTGTGGCTATGTTTTATTGGTTGTTGTATTTTACCCCAATATATGTTGTCTTGGTGGCTATTGGGCTTGTATTTATTTTTTCTCCTTAATCGCTCTGATTTAGCAGGGTAGTTTCACATGTCCATGCATTTCTTTGGAATTTAGTAAAGGTTTCTTGGGTGGTTTTCTAGACTAGAGAAGTGAGTCTTGATTCCTTAAATTTGGATGGATTTTATCATCATTTTTGTTTCATTCCCTCTCCCATAAATATTTTCTTTCTCATTTCTCTTTACTAAATTCTCTCCTTTGGCACCATATTTCAAGTTCTAGGTTTTGTAACCTTTTATTTGTTTCATTCGAGCATGACACACCATAGAATATCATCTAGACATACGATAGGTAGAAATAGTAGATCTAGCCCTCAAATCTGTCACAAGGAACAAAAACCTTTGGATTCTCAACCTTAAGCTCATATTTTTTCTTGTTGGTCAATGGATAATTTCATGGAGTCTATTCTAAAAGAAGTTCATAAAAATATATCAAACTTTGATGAGGTTTATTATATTCCTAGGTTCATTGCAATTGGTCATGTTCACGGGGAAATATGGAATTGTAATCCACTAATTTCCACACCAATATTGTCTCACCATAATTATTACATATAAAATTTCAATTTGTGTAGGCATATAAAAAATCTTATGGGAAGGATTCTCATAGAATGATCAAACATGCAACAAGGAATTTTAATGTGCATTGAAATAATGTTGGAGAAGTGGAAAATTTAGACAAAAAGGTTTTTTTTCTATCTATGACGTTGGAAAACCTCACATTCCTCCCATCTCAAGACGTTAGTGATCCTCCTCCACCAATACAAGAATAATATCACTCACAATAATATTCTCAAGCTATATGTTGTTTCCTTAGAAACAGTTCCTAGTTATAAGGGAACCAGTGCTCAAGACATCTAAAATATTGGTGAAAATTTTAAAATTAGTGGTCAGATGTTAGGGTTCAACCCTAACCCATTTATTTATGTAATAAGCCGAAGGGGCCTATTCAGAATCATAGTTAGTTAGTCGAGCCAATAAAGCTCATAATCAGGTATCTGCATTAATAATAATAGTAAGTGGTTGACCCACATTATAGAAAAGGGACCATAATTAGCTAAAAATAGGCCATAGTTAATAAATAAAGTGGGTTAAATCATATTTTACAACAAACCACTAGTAGTTAGTGTTTTGGATGTAATAAAATTATAAATAGTCTTAGATAGAAAGGGAGGAATCATCAAGTTTTTTTATAATTGAGCTCTGCTCTGTGAGAGCTTCCCCCCTTGAAGATACAAGTGAACATTGTATTATGCTCCTGAATAATAAAATGTATTTGCAGCTTGTCTCAATTCATCTGATATTTATATGTTTCGGGCCATGTTGTTTCATTTTTCTATATTTATTGTTTTATCATAGATCAAGTGCATAATAAGTGGTATCATAGCACTTTCCAGGGCCAAATGTACCTCCAAATTTTGTAGAATATGTTTAGGCTAGATATGTGCTCCGACGTCTTTAAACCATGGGATCTATTGATAAGTGCATAAACCTTCGAATTTGGGGAGGCATGCATGCAAGAACTACAAGATGTGGCAACGCTTGTTGCACTCCCTTGTAACCCCTTCAAGTACTACCACATTAGATATAAGTGCACATGGATTTCACTTCCACATACCCTTGGGTATATCCATAGCCCCCTAGGGTATCGTGAAACCTAACCATAGATAATTCGTTGACCATCTTATTGCTACAATACAATGACGACATCACTCAGAGATAGTTATCACATGTACAATAGGGTATTCAAGTAGTACGACTGAGGGTATGATTGATCCTCCTTAGTTAGCACCCTAAAATATCACGAAGAGTACTATTGTTCGACCCTTGTGTATATCATGATCTGTAGTACCTAACACTCCTTTGATACCGTAGTTCCCTTAGCTATCTGAAGATCACCCCCTACCTTTTCAGGCAAATAAGATCCAACAGTTAGGGTTCGAAAACCATTGTTGATATGAGATCAGACAATTGGGGTTCTTCCGCAATCATATAGATTAGATTCATCAACTAGGGTATTCACAATGTAGATCAAACTCCTTTTGTAGTAAGTTTTTTCTTGACCATAGTTCAGATAAGATTTTTGCAATACATTCAACACTATGGAGACCTTAGGGTTTTTTTACTATAGTCCAACCCTAATTTTCACAGGATATTTTGAATTATCAAGATTTTTTTATTTTGATTACCGTAGTATTGATAAACTATGAGTGAAACTCATTTCAAAGTAAATAAAAAATTTTGGGGCCATCATGGTATTTTTTCATGAGACCTAGCCCATAATATTCAAGATGATGAGTTAATCAGAGTGGTACCATTCACGTGTAAGCCTCCAATTTTAATGCGGTCCCAAAATTTTTCTCAATACGATTTTAAGTGACCCACATCACTAGACTCCTCAGCTTGGCCTCTTTCCAACCATACTACTCTTAAGTAAGCTAAAAAATTTACCAAGGCTAGTGCATGTATGGTACCAGGTCTCAAGTTATGGTTGCGGTGATGGCTAAAAAGAGATTCGATTACCTCGATAAATAATTCAATAACTTCCAAGAACACATTATCAAAAAATTCACATAAATATTGGAAACCCTCAAGACGATTTGCAAACCCATGAGGGATGAACACAATACTAATGCACACATAGAAGAAGCATCCAACCTTAACATTCATTTCCATGGTGGTCACCGATATTCGAGTCACCAGACACCCAACCTATACATGTGCAAATATGATGGCTCCTATCCGATAGTATGGGTAGCACAAATGAAACAATATTTCCACCTTAACAATAAATAGGAAGATGAAACTAACCTACATGTGAGAGCTATTTACTTGGACCAAGAGTGATGGAAGTGGAAAAAAAATGCTATCTAGGGAGGAAAACTTGGAACATGTTCTCAAAATAATTTTGTAACCACTTTGATAGGGGATCTCACTTTGTAGGTCATCTACTAAGCTCAGAAAAATGGATACATTACAAGACTACATTGAAACCTTTCAATAATTGGTCATTCAGATGGAAGGACTACGAGATGTATTTTAATTTGAATTTTTCATTAGTGGCTTAAAGGAAGCATCCAAGCCTATGTTAAAATCCATCACCCAACTACTTGGTTGGAAGCATGTAACAAGGCCTTAGAGGTATAAGTCACTTTAAATTTCCATTCCAATCATCCAAATTTCATCGCATGAGCATGTCCCACCTCAGATATGGGCCCCACCCAAACACTAAAGGTTCAAAAAGTGTCACTGAAAGAAATGGGTTAAAGAAGGAAACAAGGACTCCACTACTATTTGATGAAAAATACTCCTGGGACATAAATGCAAGGAACCAAAATTCTTTCAAATTTATGCTATTGAAAAGATCTCCACTAATGAAGCTCCATCCGCTCAAGTACCAGAGGAGGAAGCATGGGAGGAAGAGGATTAAACCATAACAGTCCCAGACACTGATACTCCAGCTATGCCAAATGAGTCAATTATCTCACTCCATGCCTTGGACATCATTTCTTCTTCCCAAACTCTCAAAATATGAGGTTTTATTAAACGTCATCGAATGGTGTTTTTTATTGATAGTGGCAGCGTACATAACTTTTTCCCTAAGAGAGTAGCAAAAGCAATTCATTATTTTTTCAGGGTGATATCCAATTACCAAGTCATTACCGTCGATGGGGGGACAATGAAATGTGAAGGAAAGTATGAAAATATTAAGCTTCAAATTGGGGATTATCACCTTAAAATCCACATTTTTGCAATTGAAATGGGTAGTTGTGATATTGTCCTTGGTGTTGAATGGCTCCACTCATTGGGCCCTATCACAATGGACTTCGAAGATTTATATATGAGATTTAAGCAGAACAACCACACTCGTACACTATGAGGACTCTAGGAAAGTGACTCTAGTATCATCAACTAGCATTGAATGGAGAAGCATTTAAGAAAAGGCCATCATGGGATAGTAGCACAATTTAATGCCATTCATTCCATTGAATCAACTCCTCCTCCCATTCTTTCTAATATGCAACATGTATTAGATCTCCACAAGTGGGTCTTTGACAAACCTCAGGAGCTCCCACCCTATAGGGGTGAAAATGATCATAACACCCCTTTTCTCCCAGGCACCTACCCGCCAAATGTTTGTCGCTATGAATATATTTTTTCCCGATAAAATTAAATTGAAAAAAATCATCAAGGAACTCCTCGAAGTCGATGTTATTCATCCCAACACCAACCCTTATTCATCTCTAGTAATCACAAGGTCTATATTCATTAACAGAGCACTGCAACCATGGATCAAAGGTACCGTGAGAAAAAAACCCAAAAAATTATTTAAAAAAAGAACTACGAACATCAATGTAATCCTATTCAATTAAAACTCTACATTACATTTGTAAATATCTACAAAACAACTCTATTAAGAAAGTATCAAAATCTATTCAAAACTAAAAGTTCTATCTCTAAACATAGTTGCTATAAAATAATTATAAAAAAATACACTCTATACATACACTCGATTTAAGAATACACACTATGATAAATTTCAGTCAAAGTGAAATGTAAGTACTCTCATAATGTTGGAAAACACAAAGGCTTTTCTGATTGTGTCGATGCTCTTCGAAGGTCTATATAAAAAAAACTTACATTCCTTGTTTGTGACGCTTTACACACCGCTCACCATTTTAGTGAATTGAAATTTGGATGGTTGGGTATGTGCAACAAAGGTGGCTACCTTGGGACATGAGTACAAGTCAGATTCAAAACAAAACCAACCAAGTAATCCGATTATGCCCAAATTAGAATTCAATAACCTGTGGCTTATTTTGATGGAGCCATATAGGGTTATCCTCCTTGCTGCAGCATGGGATTGTCCTCAGATCTCAGTCACACTTTATCTACTATCTATATGAATTAGGTAGGAAAAAAAAAAATTAGAATTTGTAGCTCTATGGTTTATACCCAAGTTAACTAGTAAAAAAGGTTTTCAAATCTTCAAATTATGGGATAATTCCAACTTGTTATCGATTAGGCCAATCACAAGGTGGAGGTAAACATTATATTTTGTGACTCTCTTCTTTTTGATATACGAGATGTGGCTGGAAATTTCAGGGATATGACTTTCTGTCACATACTTTATGAGCTCAATAAGGAAGTAGATGTTTTGTCATATGAATAATTTTCTCTTCCCATTGAGTCTCTTGGGATAAATGAATACCTTTGATGCAGGAGCATTAGACCCGAGACAACTTTTGTACATAAATAAATTTAGGAGGGGGTCTTATGTTTTGTTTCCCTATGTGAGTATTCATAGTTGAGTTATTTTAATTAATTAGGAAGGAAAATATTGTAACTGCTCGAATGATTGATGGGCACCCGAAGAGATAGTCAGTTTTGGAGGCTAGTATAATTGGAATTGTAGGAAGTTGAAGAGTGTGTGAGTCATCAAGGAATTGAATCGATTCCTTGTAGTTGTATAAGAAAAACATCTGTGACAGAGTCGGGGGGAGAGACCTGCACATAACTGCACGAGAGACCTGTAGAGGTTGCATAGGAATGTAGAGAAGAGGGCCAAGAAATTGTAAAATCTGGTCGATATGTCGTAATTACTTCACAGTATAAATGTAGGGTTGTTCAATATAACTGTGCATTTAAATGCATGTGTTCTTGACAATTGAATTCCTGTGGAAATGTGAACATCCGTGGTTGGATTATGTGTATAACGTCCGTTTGAATTCTCTGTGGGAGTACGGGTTCATAATTCAGGACTCGTGAGAAATTGTTATTTAATTGTGGAGAACGCCATGCGTCCTTGAGCAATTATATGAGATTTAGAAATTGGCTCTGTATGGAAATTGGAACGCATATACCCTGTAATTAGTTTAATGGTGCGTTGTGCCTAATTGGGAGACTCTCTGTATAGACGGAGTGAGGTTTAATCCGGAACGAGCCTTTAACAATATATAACGGAAGCGCAGAGGAAATACACCCGACGAAGCGTTGACAGAGTTGGAACCAGAACCTGGAGAGGCGTAACCTTGACCGGAGAAGAAGTGAAAGTGGTTTGAGTGAACAGTAAAGGCTAGAAGCGGTATTTCCGTACCACTCTCATACGGTAGGTGGTATTGGAGGAGTCACAAGCGATTCCATAGGAAGCTTGACACGTGTCCCCGAGCGAAATAACAAAACCGCCTTTTAAACCGTGCCTTCGCGCATTAAAAAACTGATGCAAGACGCCGAGCGGAATTAATACCGACCGTTGATCTGGAGGCTCAACATCGGACGACGATCGTGTGTCGGACTTGCCCGAGGTTTAACAGAAGAGCTCGGAGGTTAAGCCAAGTACGGGCACACATTCGATTGGCTATTGGTTATGTATGTGTGGGCCCAGATGTTGTACACTTCCGATTGGTAAGCGGAACATTGTATTATTACGTTAACCTTTGCAAAGACAGTATTAAAGGGATAGACCATGTAATATGTTTGTGAATTTAGCGCCTACGGAATGTATGAGGGTTAACCATATTGTAGTGGTTTAATGTTTGAATGGAGGTCGCGACCACAACACTATATACGGATAGGTGACATCATTTAAATATGAGATGAAGTGAGCATGGTTTAAAATAGTGGGGTCAGTATATGTATGTCTTGGAGAGTGCATTATTAAAGGAGATAAGAAAATAAAACCCTTAGATTAATTGATTTATTTTCTAAGTGCGAGCCAAGAAATTAGCCCAGCCTTATTTAATTGAATTTTTCAGCGTGGTACAAGAGAGGCATGTGAGATTGCCAGACTTGTGGACTGTGAGTTGATTGGGAGATATAAGGTTGTAAAGGTATTCATTAATCAAATTCTAGGAATTTGATGAATGAATTGAACAGAGGATTAAGAATACCCATATTGAATAAACAAATAGGAATTGGGCAAGAAGCTTGTGATGCATTTACACATAGTAAAGTGAAACATTGAAAATAACTGGGAATGTGGGTGAAGCGGGGTTACCCCTGCAGCAAAGTGGTATCGGAGCTAGAATTTAATTAGCTCGTTGAAAAGTTTGTTTTGAAAATGCACATGTACTGAACGAGAAAAAGATAGTTGATGTTTGAATCTGTTTGATAGAGGAAACTGCAGATTTGATTTGACATACAGTGAAGGTCTCCAGATGAGAAGAATCTAGATTTGAAGACAGAAGATTGCAGCAGGTAGATGCAGTGCAGGTGAAAAGAAAAGGAAAGAAGCAAGATGAGTTAGGGATCTTGAGAGGTAAGAGAGTGAGCCTGGTATTCAGCTAGAGGCTGGATAAGGAGGACAATTGTAGTGTTCTCGAGAGAAGATGAGCCTTATTTGAACTCTGGTTGGAATGATTTGTTTGCAGAATACAGAGTGCAGAAAATTAAAGAAATCTCAGCAGAAGTAGATCACAAGCTTTGAGAGCAGTGATAGAAGAGTCCAGCAAGGAATTCTGAGTGCATAAAGAGTGTGGCAGAACCTGAAACAATTCCCAACTAAGGTTGGATAAAAGAAGAAAAGGGGTGTTCTTGAGAAATTTTCAAAGTGAAGCCTAGAGAGCAGAGAGAGTGCTCAGAAGAATCCAAAGAAGAAGGGACCAGTACTTGCCAAAAGCCGGAGCTCAGGAGAGAAGCTTGGTGAGGTAAGTTGCAGCAAGAGAGCTTGGTGTTGTAGAGGCTTAGTGCAGCTTGTGAGTGAAGAACTCCTAGAGAAGAGAATGGCTACTGAGGGCCATAGCAGAGATTGCAGAGGTTCTGAGAGAAACCACAGCAGCAGAGTGTGGGAAGATGCCAAAGCAAATGGCATGAGGAAGAAGAAATCCACCGATGAAGAATTGCAGAAAGAATTAGTTGAGATCAGAAAAGATTTTAATGAACTGAAGAGAAGGATAGAAGAAAGCCAGAGAGTTGGTTGTCTCATGAAGAAGAATATAAAGTGGCAGAGGCTACAAAGGAAGAAGGAGCAGATGATGAATGCTCAGAAGGAGAAAGAAATACTCAGAGTGATTGAGTATCTGGAGAAAGACTTGGAGACTGAAGCTTCAAGTGGGACCAAGGGGTCCAAGAGCCTTACATCTGACATATTTTGTATGATTGCAGGAATAGCAGGTGAGAGAGAGCAAACCGCTAATGTTGTCACTAAGGAAGAAAATGGAGCAGCTACATGTTTTGAGGATGTCCATGCCCAGTTGGAGAAAGATTCTGCTTTCCAACATATTGGAAGCAGAAGAGATTTAGTTTGTGATATTGACCAAAAGCTGGAGGCTGAACAGCTTGAGGACTCTGAAGAAGATACCATTGAAGAATCTCTGGAAAATATAGAAGACTTGGAACAGCAGAAAAATTTGGTGACCAAATCACCAACTGAGACCGTGGGGTCTTATGTTTTTGCATCTGACAAGTTTTTTGTGAATGCAGGTGTTAATGAAGGTAGTTCACATGATGAAAATGTGACAGATGAATTTGACTGTTGCCAAGTAAAGTATGAACTTGAGTTGCAACATGGAGAAGATTTGTTTGGCCAAAAGAGATGGCAAGAATGTTTGCTGAAGGTATTCAGAAAAGGAGGTGAAATGCCAGAGCAGCAGCTTGGAGTGTTGCTGGAGAGAGTGCTGAAGCAACAAGCTGAAGTGTTGCCAACAGAGGAGCATAAGTTTTACTATTGCAGAGAGGACATGGATGATTGGGTGGCAGTAAGCATAGGAGCTTGGGCAGCAGTAAGAACTGAAGGGATGAGAATGCAGCAAACAGAAGCAAGCATCCTGCAGTCAGAGGAAAGATTAGACAAAGAGATTGAATTTGTAAGGGGACTAATGCAGAAGATGCCTCAGAGGAGAACAGCAGCAAAGAAGCAGGGAATTGGCAGCAGCAAGAAAGAGACAGTCACTGACTGTGAGAGCATAGAAAATGGAAAGCTACAGCCCAAGGTATGGCAGCCAGGAGGAATGCAGAAGAAGAATGCTGCAACAAATAACCAGTTGCAGAGCAGAGTATGGGATCCAGGCAGATAAAGATGAAGCACATGATCAGGAGATCATGAATCATTTGAACCTGGGGAGTCTGATGTAGGAGCATTAGACCCGAGACAAACTTTGTACATAAATAAATGTAGGAGGGGGTCTTATGTTTTGTTTCCCTATGTGAATATTCATAGTTGAGTTATTTTAATTTATTAGGAAGGAAAATATTGTAACTGCTCGAATGATTGATGGGCACCCAAAGAGATATATAGTCAGTTTTGGAGGCTAGTCTAATTGGAATTGTAGGAAGTTGAAGAGTCTGTGAGTCATCAAGGAATTGAATCGATTCCTTGTAGTTGTATAAGAAAAACCTCGGTGACATAGTCGGGGGGAGAGACCTGCACGGAGTTGCACAAGAGACCTGTGGAGGCTGCATAGGAATGTAGAGAAGAGGGCCAAGAAATTGTAAAATCTGGTCGATATGTCGTAATTACTTCACTGTATAAATGTAGGGTTGTTAAGTATAACTGTGCGTTTAAATGCATGTGTTCTTGACAATTGAATTCCTGTGGAAATGTGAACATCCGTGGTTGGATTATGTGTATATCGTCCATTTGAATTCTCTGTGGGAGTATGGGTTCATAATTAAGGACTCGTGAGAAATTGTTATTTAATTGTGGAGAACGCCATGCATCCTTGAGCAATTATATGAGATTTAGAAATTGGCTTTGTATGGCAATTGGAACGCGTATACCCTGTAATTAGTTTAATGGTGCGTTGTGCCTAATTAGGAGAATCTCTGTATAGACGGAGTGAGGTTGAATCCAGAACGAGCCTTTAACAAGATATAACGGAAGCGCAGAGGAAATACACCCGACGGAGCGTTGACAGAGTTGGAACCGAAACCTGGAGAGGCGTAACCTTGACCGGAGGAGAAGTGAAAGTGGTTTGAGTGAACAGTAAAGGCTAGAAGCGGTATTTCCACACCACTCTGATACGGTAGGTGGTATTGGAGGAGTCACGATCGATTCCATAGGAAGCTCGACACGTGCCCCCGAGCGAAATAACAAAACCACCTTTTAAACCGTGCCTTCGCACATTAAAAAACTGACGCAAGACGCCGAGCGGAATTAATACCGACCGTTGATCTGGAGGCTCAACATCGGACGGCGGTCGCGTGTCGGACTTAGCCGAGGTTTAACGGAAGAGCTCGGAGGTTAAGCTAGGTACGGGCGCACATTCGATTGGCTATTGGTTATGTATGTGTGGCCCCAGATGCTGTACACTTTTGATTGGTAAGCGGAACATTGTATTATTACGTTAACCTTTGCAAAGACAGTATTAAAGGGATAGACCATGTAATATGTTTGTGAATTTAGCGTCTGTGGAATGTATGAGGGTTAACCATATTGTAGTGGTTTAATGTTTGAACGGAGGTCGCGACCACAGCACTATATACGGATAGGTGACATCGTTTAAATATGAGATGAAGTGAGCATGGTTTAAAATAGTGGGGTCAGTATATGTATGTCTTGGAGAGTGCATTATTAAAGGAGATAAGAAAATAAAACCCTTAGATTAATTGATTTATTTTCTATGTGCGAGCCAAGAAATTAGCCCAGCCTTATTTAATTGAATTTGTCAGCATGGAACAAGAGAGGCATGTGAGATTGCCAGACTTGTGGACTGTGAGTTGATTGGGAGATATAAGGTTGTAAAGGTATTCATTAATCAAATTCTAGGAATTTGATGAATGAATTGAACAGAGGATTAAGAAGACCCATATTGAATAAACAAATAGAAATTGGGCAAGAAGCTTGTGATGCATTTACACACAGTAACGTGAAACATTGAAAAGAACTGGGAATGTGGGTGAAGCTGGGTTACCCCTGCACCAACCTTGATAGTGTGGAGATTGAGTATATTGAGACCAATCTCTCCTCTATTTTTATTCTCTTAAAAAGAAAGTGATATATGTTTTTCCCCTTAAATTATATACCATATTTTAATCAATGATGTAGTAAAATCTTGGAAAACGTTAATTAAAATTTCAGTTATTTACTTATTTACAATTAATTATACATGTTATGTTTAGATATTTTAGATTAGTAATTAAGTTTAATTAAATTGATTTATTCAAAAATAAAATTTCTAGAAATAAATTTGGTTTATTTAATTTAATCATTTTTTTAGTTAAATAAAATAATAAATAATAATCTCATAATCTCATGGTAATTTTTTCCAATTTTAATTTTATATGAGCCAAAGTAAATATCAATCTTATATTTTACATTTTACATAGTTATATACAATACACAAATTTTTTAACATGTTGTAAAATGATTTATAAACTACTAATTATAGCAACTACAACCACCTCTAATAAACATGTGATTGCACAATCATGTGTACCAAAAAAACCCTTATATGTCTTATCCATATGACAATTTCATAATAACTTATTATACAAAAAAAATGTACCATAGATAATTCATTGTAACATCATATAGACATATGAATCTCTTGATCTACCATCTACTTCTTCTTACTCTCTTTAAATACATGGCAAAAATCTATCAGATGATGTTAAAATATTATGAAAGGGGTTAAGGTTGGGAGATGACTATGCGTTTGCATTATCTTAAGGGCCATCCAATCTTGATTGAGTACCAATATATCTTTCTTCCATGCAACAATAGGATACACCTAAAAGTCATTTTAACAACTTTCCATATATTTTGTCTCTCAAAGTGTGCAATGCAAAATTAAATGCATACCAAGGGACACTTGAGAATGTATGCTCCAAAATCCCCAGAAGATGAAATTATATTAATCAACCATTTCCATGTTTTTTTATTGTAAACTAAGGACCCTTTATATAATAATAGGTGACCATAATAGTTATAACATATTTTATACTTTTCTTAACTAAATCGATTATGATCTCCACATTATCTTCTTGAATCTCTAAAGAAGTATTTTTCCCTCACATCTCATTTGTCATCATCTCTTATTATTACAGAGGGTTCTAGAATTAGTCAACCTCATTAAAAATTCCATCATGTTTTTTATTCATTAAACTTCAAAAGCATGAATTATTCTTTCATACACACCTTGAATATACTTACAATTTTCAATGTGGCATCATGATCTTTTCTCTTCTCTAGTTACATTTTCATATTCAGTCTTCTACGATATTTGGTATTGTGTCTTAATTCTCATTCCTCATCATCTTCTAAATTCAAAACATAAACATAGCTAAATTCCATATAAAAAGGTACAATCAACCAAAATGCATGGGTTTTTTGGTGTTCCAACCACTCGTTTTTTTCGGAAGCTCTTTTTCATCAGGGGAAATTTTATGGGATAATCTTTCATTCTTAAAAAAAAATTCAATAATCTCATTTTCTCTAATAGTTGTTTAGCAAAATTCTATAGTATAAAATAATTTTACCTTAAAAATTTCTAAATGTTTGTAGAAGACTACATAAAAATAATAAAAAATTACATGCTTTTACAAAAACATCACCAATTTTTTTATAGTTTAGATATTAGGGACTAGTAAGATTCACTAATGTTTCTAAAATTTAAGATAACTTTCCATCCTTCAAATTTTTTTTTTTCTCATACAAGGTTTATCAACCATTCTTTCATGACAAGTTTTCATATCTTTAGCTTTCACCCCCCATATCATCATTCTCATATTGGGTTTTCATTTTACTAGCAACCATGCTCTTTATGCTCTTGCATAAAACTACTGAGGAACAAAAAAAACTTCATGGGCTCTTGTCCATGAATCCCCTTTTGTTTTGACTATCATCTAGAAATATGTTCCATAGTTTAATTTCTCCATTAAGTATTTAATGCATCCGTTTTCATGACTTGTAATTTACTTGACTTCCTTAACCACTAAGATCGTTTTTTTTGTTATGTTTGGAATGCCTCAAACCAACAATTCCACTAAATGACAAGCTTATCTTCATAATTTGGCATTTCATCAGACTTACATCAATGTTGACTGGGGTACATATAATTTCAAAATTCATTTTAGGATAATGTAGCTTGTATAGAATATGTCACCAAGAAAATCATTAAAGTGTATGAGTTAATGATTATTTATTAAGGCTAACAATTTCATGGATCTATTACATTTACATCACACATGATAATTTATTTTTACCTTGATTTGCTTGCTTCTTCCTTGTTTTTGGCTTCATCTCCTTTTCCTACACTTTTATTCCACAAGTTTATTCTCTCTTATTTCAATTTTCCCTTTTTGTCTTCCTTTTTACTTGTCATATTTTTATTTCTTCACTAGATTTTTATTTTCTTCATTTTTTCGTGATTTGGAGTTTGCACTATATGTTATTATACTTACAATTCATTCAGTTTATTTTTATTTTCCTCCAAACACATTTTCTTTCCATTTTTTGTGGTCTTTTCTATTTATAATCCCTTCCTCTGCTTTCAATGTGCTCACCTTCTTCCTTTTTTTCACTTTTGGCCTTAATGTGCCTTTTCTTCCTTAACATGTATTTTTCACTTTACTAGATGCCCCATCTAATTTGTCTCGTGTTATATCTTTCTTCGAACCCGATATTTTAGCATTTATAGTCTTTATTTACCTTGGACCTTCCCTCTAAGATTTTATATATTTTTTAATTCATTATTTAATAGTTCTAGGGATTATTCTTGCTAAAAAATTCCTCTTTATTTGTCTTATGATTTATTATGGAGTTAGTAATCTTTATGACTCTTCTTTCTTTATCAAATTGATTTCATCCTACTATGGCTGCACCATCTTCATAAAAATCTACTTTTTAAGACTTCATCTTGGTTGATTTATTCATCATGATAGTTTTCATGTCTTCATCATAATTTTTTTTATATTCAATGTTATTTGGAAATACTCATTAATTTTGGAGTGAAAAGTTGCAATATAGACTCAAAATTCTAAAAATAGTTTACTAGACTACATGTCACTAGATTCTTTCAATCAAACATTTTCATGACATGACAACATCTAAATATTTTTCTTAACTTTCACAAGACTAACTTTGAACTTAAATTTGACACCTTCAATGACTACATGGGATTTGTTACATAAAAAATCTCTCATGTAATGACTTGTCTATAAATCTAAAATTGGATTGTGGATCATGCACACATTTTGCACATTAATGAATTATTTTTAACAAACATATTTCAACTTAACATTCTTTCATCTTTAATTTTCTTTGAATTTACACTTTAATCCTTTTGCAAATTAATGAATTCATTTTAACAAGGATATTTCAACTTAACAAACTTTCCTTTGACTTGAATTATCATGAATTACATTTCACAATAACAATAATGTTGCTACTTATCCTTGGAATTTTATTCAATATTATTTTGTTATTGATTTACAAGATTTTCATGGAATAATTTTGGCCTTTGGACTTAGGATCTCAATTGAATTTTGATAGATGACCATTCAACTACTCAACTTGAACTCAACTCTCCAACACTTTTGAATTTACTTGCACACAATACATTAATAAATTGTGAAATTTCAACTTTAAAGTTTGCATGCAAGTAATGTGCACGTGTTATATTAATGTGCATGCATTATTAATTTTAAAAAATATTTGGCAAGAAAACCACCTTAGATAAGGTGGCCACATCGGTTTTCGATTTGTATTAAAAAGAAAATCTTGATTTGCTCTCCATAAATAAAAAACACATTCATTTTTATAACTTCTATTTTTTCAACCATGATTTTGTATATGCTCTACACATTCACTTCTAATGAAACTAAACGCATTTATAGATATATTCATGCAAATTATAATATATACTTTTTTCATAAAGATGTTCTAGATGTTTATTTCTAATGAAAATGAATGCATTTATAGAGATATGGAACTATATAAATTGTTTGTAAAACATGTCTTTTATTTTGGCTATAAATTTTTATTGGTTGACTTGTTTTGAAATAGGAAATTAACTCACACTGGAATAAATGAATACCTAAGCATTAAATATTAAAAAGAAAAAAATGAATATGTTAAAAACCTTATAGTTAGGCTTACCAATTGACCTAGTCATTTTAAGGCTCCATTTTGTTTCTTGATTTTAAAAAATATAAGTTAAATATTAAAAATTATGGGAAAAAGTAATGATTCACTAGATCCATTTGTTATTTATAATCATACAAATTTGTTTCAAAAAATTATATCATTTACATACAAAACTAGAGCCCTAACATGAATATATCAATTATAGTTTAGAGAAAATAATAACATAAGAATCTTAGAAAAACATCATTTTTTAAAGTTACATAAATTTTCTATAAATAAAATTTATATTTCGAGAAAAACAAATTGATTTCCTATATTTCATCCTTTTACACAATGTCCTAAAGAGTAGTGTAAGTATCTCTAATCATTTTTACTGATAATATTTCTATAATTGAGTAGGGTTATCTTACATCAACCTCTTAACCATTTTAATTTTCTTTAAAAAACCATAGTGTATAATCACTAATAATTTATTTTTTAAAGGAATACAAGAGAGTAATTTTCATTACGTCATTTCACCACTTCTACGTTGATCATCACATTCCTAAGCACAAGGATTGCTCAATTGTTGTGAATCTTGCGCTTATTTTCTTCAAATTAACATAGCCTCCTTTTCTTGATTGTTTTTCCAGCTAAAAGTGGCTATCGATATCCATGTATTATTTGGTTTTCTCGAAAAGCATGATTTTTTCCAACCATTTTCACAACACATTGAAACACATATATTTTTGCATACTTATGTTTAAAGTTATTAATTTTCTCCAAGACCCCCCTCAATACAAATGTGTTTGTATATTTTAACATCTAATCCCTCTATATAGTACATATACGTAGAATCCTTGTAGGTTTTGTTTTCCCATAAAAATAATGATAAGGATACTCTTATTAAGACATGGACCATGCAATCGTGAATGAAAGAGGTTCTTGGACAGGTCCACATTTTGCTGTTTGGCTTCTGATGTGCATGGCAGACAACACCCATTTTTTCTTTACTCTCCTTTCTCTCCACATATGCTTCCATTCACAACCTTTATTCTCTTATCTTTTGATGCCTTTATTATCTCTCAGAAGACCACGTGATGCAACTAAACATAGTAAAAAACATATCAAGAAGGCTAACATATTGTTTTCTTTCTCCAGCAAATGGTCAATGGAGAAGATATGAAATTTCATACGTCACAGGGTTTAGACCTCTCAAATTTTAGTAGTGCATACTAGCTCTATAAGAAGTTCACTCCAATATTCAACTCAATTTGTTTTCTCTTCCAAATATAATCTAATTTCATTAAATTAGTTGGTGGGGTTACGAGAAGAGGTGCACGATATGACAACTTCCATAAATTATTGATAACGTACCACATCCAAAGATCTTCAAGAACTAGATCCTTTTAAAATCTAGATCCTCTACCATATACTCCAAGTAGTGCTCACATATCCAACCAATATGAGCCAAAGCACAAAGATATGGAATTATTCTCCTAGCCACATCTCTCAACGTGACACAATTGGACTGCAAAATCAACTCCAAAGTTTTCTCATTGGTTTGAACACATCCAAGCTAAATTGTATTAATGATATCCCTAGGATGTCTATAGATTAGCACATCTTCTCTTAAGAATGAATTAACTCATTTCACTCATCCCAATGATGCATCATAGTCACACTAAAAAATTAAATACATATTTATATGAAAACTACATTAAGCAAAGCAAAGGAGACCGAAATAATATATGCTTTGAAATTCCAAAAAATCAATTATATTGATAGACTATTTATGTATATTTTGTGTATCTTTAGCCCTTGCCCTCTGGGTTAGCTCGGACTATATTCACATAAACTAACGCTTTGAACCTAAAATTTTAAAGGAGTTGTTATAATAAAAAATTTTCTTACCTATTAAATATCGCCACCATTTCTTGTTACCCAATGAAAAATTTTAACGTCTTATTGGCCTCTTGCTATGGCGAGAGACACAAAACATAGGAGTAAATAGCAGGGAGTGAGGAAATATTTTTCATAATCAAGTAATTCTAGATTAATACTAGCATTAATTGGTTAACATTAATTTTTTTCATGTTTCCTTTAAGGTGTATAAACATTACCATCTACATTATACAAGTATTTCCACATCCCTTCATCCCTCTGTTACACATGGTTGCATCTCTTCATCCCTTCATCCCTTTGCTACACCCAACTTCCCACTTGTGCAGATTTGGGCTAGTCATTGATTATCTTGCATATGCAGCGAAATTTTGACCATCCCTTTGAATTACTATTTCTCGCAACTTTCATGCTTAGTTTCCTGCAACTTTCATGCTTAGATAGCTAAAAAAATTATTTTTTCTCGCAGCTTTCATGGCCAGCTACCCACATATTTCATGCTCAGTTACCTTAATATGCCCAAGCAATTCAAGGTAAGTGATTATTCGAGGACAAATTTTATGTCTCTGAGGAATTTTATATCTTTTTGAGTGGTGTTGAGTTTGTTGGGCCAAGGAATGCAGAAGAACATGGAAGGAAGAGCTTCAACACCAAACACTGAATCATGTGAGCACCATACACTGCCCTAAGGCCCACACTTTATTCTTTGAGGACCTCAAGTTGAGGATCCAGACACATGACTCTATCATTAGTGGATTTGATAGTTATGTTTGTTCTGTATTGATACTATGATGATGATAGCATTAATGGTTATGTATGTTCTCTATTGATATGATTGTATCATTAATGGGTATGCATCTTCTCTATTGTTAGCTACTTACATTAGTTCTTATTGAAAATGAACAACAATGTGAATGACTAGGTCATGTTGATGTTGCTATTATGATAATGACTAACACTGAGAAACCTTGTTAATGATGATTATTGGGTATGACAGGAAACCACCAGAGGAACTTGCATATGATGAGCCGATGACATCTAATTTGATAGAGATTAACATTTTATCTTTAAAATTCTAATTCCAATTTGAAACTTGTTGATGATATGTTAGTGGTTGCAGGAACATGTTAGTTGCTTGATCGAATAACACACATATGGGTGATGGGGTTGTAAAATTGGATGTAACAACATGGGAGGAGTCAGATAGTGTTCGTGATTTCACCTGCTAGCACTCCCACTGTGAATTAGGCTAGAAAGGTTGAAACACCTTCGCCTTGAAGATCATGATGTCGTGGGGGAAGGTCCCAAATTTGGGTAGCTTACGAGGATTTTCTGGGGGGGCACGCATCAAGGCGGATTCCTTGATCCCCAGTACCATTAGTCTCACTATAGTAGGTATCATATGATATGATAACAATCTATGCCATTACACCTATTCTTTCCCCTCATAACCATTGGATTCTTAAAGGGAAAGTGGCATGGCACCCTTGGAACTTCAAGAGAAATTATTGAAGGGAAAAACTGACTTGGCACCCTTGGCATAAAAAATAAATTGTTAGGCATGTCACGCTTGGAACTTTGAACGGAAGTTCTTGAAGGGCATGAACAACTTGACACCCTCGACATAATTAAATAAATTAATAATATAATAAATATATGAAAATATTACTAATTCATACCAAGTGATATATGATGTTAGAACCTAGGAAATTAAATCAAGAATAAAACTTAGGGTAAGGGAAGAATAGGAAGAAATAAAATATTTTACCCCCGGAACTCTACCCCTTTCCATGGTGAAAAAAATAAATAATAATAATAATAATAATAATATTAAGGGGATAATTAACATAAGTAAATTAATTAGGAAAAATGGGGAAAGAGGGACATAGAGTTGAGTATAAATATTAATCATAAAATATTTTAAAACTTCATTAAGAAAAGAGGGTAGTGGATAAAAATAAGATTAATAAATTAAAATTTATTAAATTTAGAGAACCTCCATGTGGCAAGAGCCTACATAAGAATATTCATCTAAGAGGGAAGTTGAGCTAAATTAGGAGGTTGTTAGGGTACCAAATCCGAGACTTATCAGTTAACTCCAGTAACAAACACAAATTAAGGAGTAGGAAAGGGAGATCAAGAGACAACTAGGAGAAGAAATAGGAAGTCTTGTTGGGGTGAGGAAAGTACTATTTTAAATTAATATTAAATTAAATTATTTTGGAGAGCCTTCATGAGAGGGTGACACATGGGTGGGTGAATAATCAAATTTTGGATTAATAAAAATAATTATTTATGCATGAAATTCGAAGTGCACCTATGAAGCCTTAATAAAAGAAGGGGAAAGCCAAGGGAAAGGTAATTTTTCTTACCCTATTATTGGATGGAGGAGTTTATGTTAGTGTGACTGGTTACGAGCTATAGTTGATTTTGGTGAGGTAGAGAAATTTAGAGAGGGGACTCTTGAGCCAAAGAGTGCTCACCTCCATCAGCTAGTGCATTTCTTCATTGTACAACCTCGTTGTAGCTTGGGGGTTCGTGGGGAGCGAGAGTACCCAAGGAGTAGGCTGGGAGGTAAATCAGTGGGTCATTACATTCAGATTAAGCACAACAAAATTCACGCTTGGAGGTAGACGACAACAAAGGAGTTCAAGTAGCAGCAAGTCAAGTTTGAATCTCGTCTCTGGGTGAATGGTACCCGTGCTATTTTTATTTTTATTTGATATGACTTCATTGTGCGTATAATTAACATGTAAAATATATTTATGTGTAATGAATTTAAATTCATGGATGTTTGATATAAGTAATTAATATTTCTGAGTTTCCAACTTTGTATGCTTATGGTTTCATTCCTATTTTACTGTATTATCTCCAAAAAAAATAAAAATTAAAAATTAAAGCATAGGGTTGGTCTAGTAAAGCATAGATTTGGTATCTACATTGTTTCAATGGCTTTACTCAACCCTTTTGGAATAGGCTTGTGTCCATATACATGTTGGGACAGAATGCCAACCACTAGTGGAGCAAAGGATGAGAGGATTGTTTCAAACGATCGGTCCAAGGCATAGATAGTTGTTGTTTCCTTCTCATGTACAATTTCTGCAAATATGGGACTACACATTAAAAAAATGGGGTATAAATTGTGGATTCAAGTACAATAGATCCATGAATCAACGAATTTTCATTAATGTTGCTAAAATATGAAACATTCTACTTTCTTGTTATTGGAAGCTCTGTTCCATGATATGGCATGAAAAACATTAGGCCATGTCCCAACCTAGTTCATTATATTATTTTACCTATGAGTACCAGGTTAATTGTTGTATTTGTAATCTTGAGATTCTACCACGGTAATAAAACTATGTGCATCTTAACTGAATCTCTATAAAATCAGGAGATAAGAACCTACCTACCTACCTTTGCACCTTTACATATATTGTGCCATTGTAAAGGTCCGATCCAACCTTGCTGGATATCTCACATGGAATACCATGCAGTGATTTCTGAGCTATGTATGTGCATATTTGCTAAAATGCAATTAGGGATATCCTATCAATGAAACCTAGTTGGGAAAGATCATACCTGAACCATCATAGACCCTAATCAAACCATCAAATCTTTTAGGTATACGTAGAAGTGGCTTTAGGAGCCCTTTCTGGAAACAATTGATTCAACCTCTGAATGAATTCCATTTCTTTGTCTCTGTTTATGAATTTTCAGGAACATAAATAACTTTCCCTCTTCAGTTGTAATAATTTTTATAGTTGGCCACGTGTGTACCTTCTCTTTGATGGCCTTTTATGGCCTCTTAGATTCTTATTCTGTAAATTTTAAGATTTTTCATTTGTAACGTTTTTGTATTTGTTGGATGGTATTGCTTGGATGGTGTGAAGATTTTTACTTTGTGTGCAAGTTGTGTAAGTCTATTGTGATGAATCTGGTAGGGTTCACTTGAGATCGAAACATCTGGAGCGCCGACACCTAAATTCCATCACCAAAAATGAAATTGGATGACAAATGGCAGCGTTTTAGATGCCTTCAATTTTATATTATTACATTTCAAAAAACTACATTTTATTTTTGAACGTATAAATTATTATCTATTGACAACTACACTCAGGGAATGCAATCCTTCTAACTGCAAAGAATCGAAGATGGACCGACTACGGGATATGGATATGGATAATCGACTAGCTTGACTATTGTATATGTTTCTGCTAGCTCTACTACTAGTATCATATAGACTTATGCATTTGGATCTTACGCTGTAGAGTAAGTTGGACAACATGAAGATTGAAATTTTCATACATGTGAAGGTTATGTTTCAAGTCCATCGATTCCCTATTACTTCAATACCATTTCCACTTAATTAACATTTTTTTCTTTTTGCTAGTATTGTCTAAATGGTTTCCTATGCTTACTTGAAATCAAAGGATAATATTTTGGAATGTGTTCTTGTTCTAGCAATTAGAGGGGAATATTTCGAGAATAAATTCTAAATCCAAGTATCTTCCATCTGACAATTCATTCCTCTCATAATTTTTCCCAATATGAGTTTAGATTGAATCTTTTTTTTTATTCTTGGATCCTTGATAGGTATAGTTCCAATGACAACCATCCACAACTCTAGTGATGGAGCTCACTGGACATCTTTTTTCCAGGTTCCTATGCTAATAACTTACCCTCTTCTGATTTCCTGGTGTTTGGATGTATTACAGTAAGCATGGCCGTTGATATGCCTACAGAATTAAAATACAATAATGCCCAACAACAAGTTGGGTTTCCATGACAATTATCGTCTATCATTTTCCTAGACTTAGGGTTTCAAAATTACACAAATGTTGCGACCATGACTCCAAAGGGATTTTGAACAAGGTTGTGATACTCTTGTCATATTGTCTAAAAATTTTGTTTCCACTAGCTATGCATGATCTTGAACATGCTTTGTTAAAATCAAACTTTGTAGAACCATCTATTTCTCAAAGTGTAAATCTCGTTTCCTGTTAATAATACAAAAATGGTGTTTTTGGTTGTTGGAACCCTCTTCAATTAGACGGTTCCCTGTAAAAAAATTCTTATGAGTTATATAGTGCGAATAATAGTTATATTTTTGGTATCACAGACAGTTATTTCTAAAAGCCCCTCCAGTTCCAAGAATTTGTATCTCTTATTATAAGAGTCATACGATGGAATTCTCTCAATTGGTCGAAACTTATTGATAAAATTTTATTGTTGATGCTAATAGTATATAATAATTAAGTTGTATTAAGACTTTATTCTTTGAGGAGTTCAAAAACAATAAAATTTTGTAAGCTTCTCTTTTGAATTCATATTTAGTTAATCAAAATTTGATACATTTGCATGTGCTACTACCAGAAAATTCCAAACTTTCAAGAAAGGGGAATGTTAATGATAAAGGAACAATGAATCCAAGTACTAAATTCAATGACATTCAAAGGCCTTTCAAATACCATTTCATGTTCATGTTCATGTCTAAAGCTAAACAGTATTAAAGCCACTTTCAAATATAAATTTGGAAGGATTTTAAAATTTCAAACAAAGACAAGTAACACGAAGAATTTTTATTCCAATATATCAAAACTTCGACATAAGTTGAAAATGGAATTTATATTTCATCAAGGATCAATACATGTGTACACCAATATCAAGAAATCCAGGAGCCAAAGAAGCTCAAGATTCTGGTTCATATTTATAGTTAGATTCAATTCGTTTGTTATTTTTAAAGAGGAAAATGAAGTTTATATTTCATTAAAAGTCAATATATATGTACATCGATATCAACAAATCCAAGAGCCAAAGAAGCTAGGGTTTCTGGTGCATATTTACATATGTTCAATTCCATTGTTAATTTTCACATCAAATGTTGAATGACTTGAAGTATTCTACCCACATGGTATGCCTTCATATCCCACAAGAAAAAATTGAGTTCCCTGGAGCTATTAATGACTTTCAGCATCTCCACATGGAATCAATTGGATAAAAAATAGAGAATCCATGGATTCATCATGGAATTCAAATGCACTAGAGCTTACAGAATGATAGAGTACATGGCCCCCGTTTTGATGAAAAGAGACATCATTTTGGAGCTCATAACACATAAAGTGACACAATTAAGGCCTCTAGAAACCTTTTGGTTGGAAATGTATCTCAGCACGTCTTAGAAACTACTTTGGTGGATAAATTCTCTAAATTGAGTAGCAATGTATTTACCTTGGGTATTATAGAATTTTGTATTTGAGGGTTTACAATTATGTTCAATTCCATTGTTAATTTTCACATCAAATGTTACTGTGTTCCATTTGTGGCAATTATGCATAAATACCCTTGGCTATGGTGTGTATATTTTCTTGAAACAACAGTACATTTCATGTTGGATGTGAACATAGTTATAAAATCATTAGATTCATGCCTATACTAATGCTTTAGCTACATAAATAGATACATCGAAATTGACTTATTGAGACAGTCATCTATATGGTTTGAAATTCCTCAATACTACTTTGCAATGATTGTCCAGACTCAAAACCATTCATCACTTGCTAATATGTCGAAGAAATTATTGGCCTATCGAGCTACCTCTTGTTTAGGAACCCTCAACAGGGTATCCTTTAGAGGAGTGTCCTTTGGAATAGTGTCTAAAGTTCTTGAAGAAAAGCCTTCGCTCCCCTATGATAAGAGGTACTTCCTTGAAAGCTTAATGTAGACTCCAACATGTTGGAATATGAAAGCACAATTTATTCGTTGGAACTTATATGTTTCCTAAGATATTTAAAAAGGGCTCTTGAAGTTGGGGTTTTTCTCTTGAGGTTTCCAATTGGTATTTGGTCTCATGAAGTTTCTTTGTAGGGATTGAGAACAAAAATAATGGTTGGCATCACTTGCAAGGAATGAATGATAGAAGCCAATATTTCACAGAAACTTAAGAATAGAGGAAGCATTGAGAGAAGGAAAGCGGTCCCAATATAGCCTCCTGGATGAGTCATAATGGTATATGATGAAGCTAAGATACCACACGTCCTCTTTGCAAGTGTGATTATTGAATCTTCATAAGAGTCAAATTTCCCTCATTTTTTTTTCCATTCCCATTAAAAATTATGACATTTTTATGATTTTTCCCCAGACAATGTGCTTTCCCTCCTAAGTGCGGGACTTCCTGAGATAATTTCTTTATATGTTTATATTTCTTTCTATCTTGAAATTCAAACATATTGAGATTCCTATTCCTAGAGATGGTACTAATTGTGATTCTCTATTTTTATGTTAGATCTTCTCAGGTTTTCTATTTTATGTTCTAAATTCTAATAGAAGTATTCCTTTTGAGAGATACAAATATTAATTTATATTACCAAATCTATTTCACATATTGTGAAGTCTAGTTTAGCGGGAAAATTGTAATAACTAACTTGTTGTGTTCCATTTGTCGAAATTTTTATGCATAACTGCCCCCTGACTATGGTGCATATACTTTCCCGAAATAAAAACACATTTCATGTTGGACCTGAACATAATTAGAAAACTATTAGATTCATTCTTAGACCGGTGCTTTAGCTACATAAATAGATACATTGAAATTGACTTATTCTTACAACCATCTATATTTTCAAGACTCAAAACCTTTCATCACTTGTTAATATGTCGAACAACTTCTTGGCATGTCGATCTACCTCTTGTACACGAACCCCCAACAGGGTATCCTCTAGGGTATTTTCCTTGAAATCTAAACATAGACTCCAGCATGTTGGAATAAGAAAGAAGATTTTATTCATTGGAACTTATCTATTTTCTAAGCTCTATACAGATGGATCTTGAAGTTGGGATTTTTTCTCTCAAGGTTGCCTGCTGGGATTTTGTCTCATGAACTTGCTCTGTAGTCTATAATCAATGGTTCAAATATAAGGTTTCACATCCCATAACCCTTATTAGGTCCACGTGCCAATGATTAGCACAATTCTACTTCAATCACTAAAGCTTGTACATACTGGCCATTCAAACCCTTTGACAGTGGTATGCTCCAAATAGCTTGCCTCTCTATACACGGAATCTGGAGGATTTCAAAAATTTTGATTTGATACCATGTTATATTTTCTTAAACCATTGTAAGCATACTTTGCACTTCGATAATTCCTAAGTTACTAGTAAGTTGAACCTTAAAAATCATTCATAACGACTTCTCTATTAATATGTTAGAATCTCCAAACACAACACTATATCCAAACTGAATAGTGAATTGAACCTTAAAAACCATTCATAACTACTACTATAATAATATGTTAGAGTATACAAACGCAACACTATATAAAATGTAAAACCAAAACTCTCACATCTATCTTAAATCACATCAATGTTATTATGGATGATGTGTAAGTAATGTGCCTAAAATAGAACTCTCTATGATATAAAAAATGGAGTATAGGCGCTAAGGAGAGCTGGTCTCTCTTTGCGTTAGTTTATTCATTCACTAAGGGGGCTTCACCATTTTCTTGGTTCCTTTCCATTCATCAATTTTTCAAAATTTGATTAATGAAGTATCATAGCCTATTATTATATTACTCCTCAATTAACATAGTCCTTGGCCTTTTAATAACGCACCCTGACTATTATATTTCAACACTAGACATGCTTTAGGCTATTATTCAAAACTTCTTCAGAATATTGCATCTGAGGTTGATAAGTCAATGTTCAAACCTTTGACAAACACAAATGTCCAAACTTACAACATTAACACAGTTAACTCTATCAACGCGCCCCTTTTATATATGTTGTGTTCCACGGGCCCCACACATCTACTATTCACTTTTTATGAATTAATTAAACATTTAACGTTACAAAGCACTAGCTATACCTCAGGTTAAAAATCGTACATCTTACAGTTGTGATCGCCCTTGGATCTTCCTCCCTCGGGATCAGACGATAATCTCAAAACTTTTCAGACATAAGTACAAAACAAATGCGAAATGGGTGGTATTGGCCCTATGACATGGCACGATATAATAGGATCGGGTTTCTATTTCAAAAACCCACCTGGGGCCCAAAAGTAGTGAGAAAAGGGTAGTGTTGTTTCGTAAAACCACCTCTTTCCAAGTCTGGTATTTGAACAGTGTTCTCTATGGATTTTCACCAAGAATTTAACTTAATTCTTCTGCTTGCTTTCTCCGTTCGATGTTATGAACAACTGCACTCATATGACCAACCGATTAACAAAACAACACAGTCACTCAACCAGACAAAGTATAATACTCCTGGTATACACAGAGCGTTCAACAAATCCTCGCAAAGGTTCACGCCAATATCAAAGTGGACTCCTGGTATGATTAGAGCCTCTTCGCACAAGATTATTATACACTCAAATCATACACAGAAGACGTATATCCAAATGTATTCAGGAACGTAAGAATTTATGCAGAGCCCAGTACTTTAACTACTATCAATCAATACACAGGGTTCACAAATCGAAGGAATGAGTCCTTTGGGAGAATTATCAATAAAATACACAGATAGCCAATAATCCCACAAGTTTATTGAAACAAAGAGAAAAAGCCTCTCAACTCAGTCTTCTGCTGCAAATTCCCCCCCTTCCATTGTATCAGGGGTTACATTTTATAGATCATTACACGACTCTTCAGTTCCTCCCTGAGGACCGTTTATTCTTAACAAAGATCCTAATTACAGCATATTCTATCAACAGAACCCAATTAGACTGACACAAATGAACCTATTCGAGTTCTACAGTTACTAAACTAAACCTAACTGCTCTAAACGCAATAGACAGCTAAGGTATTGACACCTTGCTGTTACATTTATGAATAATTTCGAACCCCTCTAGCCACAGCATGTGAACAATCCTCTCACATTGCTAGCTAGTGTCCAATGCTCCTGCATCAGACTCCTGAGGGAAATTTTCTTCATGGACTCCTGTCCGTGAGCTCTTTCACAAAACTTCCTAGCTTCTGCAACATAACTTCAGTCACCCAAGCAGCATCTTCATCTGGCTGGTCCTTCCACTTGATCAGGTACTAGAAATACTCTTGTCCTCTGGTCCTTTTGAACACATTCTTGTCTAAGATCTTCTCTGGCTGTAATGGCTGTGCTAGAGGTAACTTTTTTACCCACTCAATTTGTTATTTCTCCACTGTTCCTTCATCTTTGCCACCATCTTCATACCTGTACAAATCTGCAACATTAAAAATGGGCGATATACCAACATTAGGAGGCAATTCAATCTCATAAGCATTAGTAGAAAATTTTCCCAGTATCTTGCATGGTCCAGTCTTCTTGAACTTCAATTTGTTATACTGCTTCTTTGGGAATCTTTCCTTTCTCAAGTGTGCCAAAACCAAATCTCCAACTTCAAAATTGACTTATTTTATACTCAAATATGCTCTACCCTTGTATTTGATGTTGTTGCCTTGTATATTTTGTTTTACTTGTTCATGTATGGCATGGATCTCTGAAGCAAATTATTCTCCATCAGCACTCCTTAACTCTACCTTTCCCAAGTTTCTCAGTTCAGACACTCCTCTGGGGTGCATTCCATAAACAATATGGAATGGGATCTATCATGTACTTCTTTTTGGTGAATCATTGTATGCATATTCTGCCTGTGTAAAAATATGATCCCACTACTTGGCATGCTCTCCTGCAAGACTTCTCAAAAGATTTCCCAGACTTCTATTTACTACCTCAGTTTGTCCATTAGTCTGAGGATGATAAGCTGAGATGAAACTTAGTTTAGTACCAATTTTCTTCCACAATGTTCTCCAAAAATGACCCACAAATCTAGTATCTCTATCAGAAACAATACTCTTGGGAAACCCATGCAATCTAACAACTTCTTTGAAAAATAAATTAGCAACATGTGTAGCATCATTGGTTTTATAACATGGAATAAAATGTGCCATCTTGGAAAATATGTCAACTACAACAAATATTGCATCATTCCCTCTCCGTGTCTTGGGAAATCTTAGAACAAAATCCATACTTACCATATCCCAAGGCCTGTTTGGAATAGGCAATGGAATGTACAATCCTGCATTCTAGCTTCTCCCTTTGACATATTAACAAACTTTACAATTCTTCACAAAATTTTCCACTTATGTTCTCATCCTTGGCCAATAATAAAAATGACTCAGCTTTTCATAGGTCTTATCAGTACGAAAGTGCCCAGCAAGTCCACCACTATGCTTTTCTTTGATTAAATTTTCCCTCATGGAACAATTTGGTACACACAATTGGTTTCTTCTGAACAATAAGTCCTCCTGCAAGAAATAATCCAACCACTGGCTTCTATCTATCAAAACAGGGTTACAGCATGCTTCAAATGCTTCTTCAAAATCTAAATTTGTCTTATAAATTTCCTTAAGAAAATCAAATACTACAACTTCAAATTGGTTTTCTTGAACAAGCATGTTTCTCCTACTCAAGGCATCAGCTACCTTATTTGCTTGGCCACTTATGTGCTTCAAAACAAAATTAAAACTCTGGAGATATTCAATCCATTTGGCATGTTTATGATTCAATTTAGGCTACTGCATAATATAATGTAAAGCATGGTTATCTGAATAGAGAACAAACTCTTTAGACATTAAATAATGCCTCCACTTCTTCAATGCCTGCACAATTGCATAAAATTATTTTTCATAAGAGGAATACTTTCTTCTTGTTTCATTCAGCTTCTCACTGAAGTATGTTATAGGCCTATCATCTTGACTCAGCATAGCTCCAATATCTTCTCCACTGGCATCACACTTCACTTGAAATGGTTTGTTAAAATCAGGCAAAACTAGAACAGGCTTTTCAGTTACCTTCTGTTTTAAAAGATTAAAATTCCTTTCTGCTTCAGCAGTCCATTTAAATGGTTGTTTGTCCTTCTTTATTTTTTCAATGATGGGTGCATTAATCTTGCTGAAATTCCTTATTAATTTTTTGTAAAAACTGGCAAGTCCATGGAAACTTCTTACCTCAAAAACACTTCTTGGTGAAGGCCACTCCAAAATTGCCTTGACCTTTTCTGGATCCATCTTCAGTCCTTCATCAGAAACAACAAAACCCAAATACACGAACTCTTCCTTCATGAATGAACACTTCTTTAAATTTATCAACAGCTTCTCTTGATGTAACTTATTCAAGACATAATTAAGATGCCTTAAGTGTTCTTCCTTTGTTTTGCTGAAAACTAATATGTCATCCAGATATACTATTACAAATTTACCAATAAATTCTCTTAACACTTCATTCATGAGCCTCATAAAAGTACTAGGTGCATTTGATAACCGAAAAGGCATTACCAACCATTCATACAATCCTTCATTTGTTTTAAAGGTTGTTTTCCACTAATCACCCTCCTTTATTCTAATCTGATGGTATCCACTTTTCAAATATAATTTTGAAAAATATTTTGCTCCACTCAAACAGTCCATTAAATCTTCAATCCTAGGTAAAGGAAATTTATACCTGATTGTAATCTTGTTGATGGCTCTTGAATCAGTGAACATTCTCCAACCTCCATCTTTCTTTGGGATCAACACTGCAGAAACTGCACATGGACTCAAGCTTTCTATGATCAAACCTTTGTTAGCTAATTCCTGCACTTGTTTTCTGATTTCTTCATTATCTGTGGGAGTCATTCTGTAGGCTGCTTTGTTTGGCAGATTCGATCCTGGAATAAAATCTATCTGATGGCTGATTTTTCTTACAAGTGGAAATAAATCAGGCAAAT
Source organism: Pinus albicaulis (assembly GCA_034641835.2). Taxonomy (NCBI): domain Eukaryota; kingdom Viridiplantae; phylum Streptophyta; class Pinopsida; order Pinales; family Pinaceae; genus Pinus; species Pinus albicaulis. The sequence continues at coordinate 48,225 of JAXQQM020081631.1, read as the reverse complement.
CATCCAGAACAATATCACAATAATTTTCCAGCATTTCTTGAATTTCTATTGGCAAATCAGAAATTTTGGTGGAAGTAAGTACTACCTTAGGTTTTCAAACTAAAGAAAAATTTACCTCTTCATCTTCAATCTGTTGCAAGTACTCCTTCCCACTCAGCAACAAAGTCTTTGAACCAAAATTTCTGCTTGATGGTTCTCCTTCCTCCATGGGTATCAATGTGTGGTGTACTCCATCCTTGAAGAACTTGTAAGTGTTCTTCTTACCATCATGTGCTATTGTTCTGTCATACTGCCACGGTCTGCCCAGCAATATGTGACACAAATCCATAAGCATCACATCACACATGAGCTTGTCTTTGTAGTTTCCCATCTGCAACTCTATCTCACATTTCTCTTTCACAATCAGCGGGTGCCCTTTATGGAGCCATGACACCTTGTAGGGAGTTGGGTGCTCCCTTTTCTTCAACTTTAATTTCTCTATCACCTCTATAGAGACCAATTTGTCTGTGTTTCCACTATCAATGACCAACTGACAGCATTTCCCTTGGACTTTGTACACACTCTTTAACAAAGTCTTTCTCTATACTGGTTCAACAACTTCCTTTGTTTGCTTCAGAAAAACTTTATTGACCACCAAAGACTCTCCCTTTTCTGGCAGAACTGCTTCTTCTGCTTCAGGCAGCCTTGCTGCCTCTTCTCCAACCTGAGCAACAATTGCATTCCTCTGACCAGTACCCATATTCTCTGGGCACTCATAGTGTTTATGTCCCACTTGGTGACATATGTAACACCTCACTTCTCTTCCTCTGTTTTTGCCTCCTCTTCCTCTGTAGGAACTCCTTCTGCCCCTTGCATCCCCCTCTGTGGATGCATTCTGAGGTGAGCTACTGCTAGCTCCATCCTTTGGTGTTGTAGACCTTCCTCTACCACCCTGACTTCCCTTTCCTTTGGCATTCTGCTTTCTCAGGAGTTTCTCTTTAGCTTTCAAGGCCATTTGATAAGCCTCTTCAACTGTCTTAGGAGACAGAATACCGATCTCATCTTGGATCTCCAACTTGAGACCATTCACATAACCAGAAACCTTCTCTGCTGTCTTCTGGAATTTTCCAGCTCTTATACTCACTTTATAAAACTCTTTTGTGTATTCTTTCACTATCAACAATCTCTGTCTAAGATTCTGCATTTGTCTAAAAAAAATAAGCTAATAATCACTAGGCAAGAACTTACCTCTTAGTTTTGCCACCATTCTGGTCCAACTGTTGATTGGTTGTTTACCATCTCTCCTTTCTGCTTGCACTCCATCCCACCAAAGTGCTGCATATCCCTTCAACTTTGTCACTGCAAACTTGAATTTTTTGTCTTCATTCATCTCTTCATAATCAAAACATTTTTTCATCTCATTAATCCAGTCTATCATTTCTTTTGGATTCAACCCTCCTGCAAAACTTGACACTTCAAGTCTAGGCTTGAATGTAGACCCCAGAATAGACTTAAAGAGTCTCAGCTCAGGAGGAATCTCAACATTCTCTCTTGCGTCTTCTTTAGTTTCAGGTTCACTGACATCCTCAGGGTCTCTTGGGTGTCCCAATTCCACTGCATCCAATCTGGCTTGGACCCTCTACAAGGTCTCCAATACTTCTGCATTGGCAACTGGTCTGCCTCTTCTTCTACCAACACCTCTGGCAACTCGGATAGCCATGTTGGAATTCTTCTTCTGATTCTTGGAAGTCAGTCCAGTCTCTGCAAATGTCTTGAAATCTGCTCTTATACAACAATTGATAGCAAAAATGGAGTACAGGCGCTAAGGAGAGCTGGTCTCTCTCTGTGTTATTCTATTCATTCACTAAGGGGGCTTCACCATTTTCTTGGTTCCTTTCTATTCATCAAATTTTCAAAATTTGATTAATGAAGTATCATAGCCTATTATTATATTGCTCCTCAATTGACATAGTCCTTGGCCTTTTAATAACGCGCCCCGACTATTATATTTCAACACTAAACATGCTTTAGGCTATTATTTGAAACTTCTTCGGAATATTGCATCTGAGGTTGATAAGAGGTTGATAAGCCGACGTTCAAACCTTTGACAAACACAAATCTTCGAACTTATAACATTAACCTAGTTAACTTTATCAACGCGAACTTTTTATATATGTTGTGTTCCACGGGCCCCACACATCCACTGTTCAATTTTTACGAATTAATTAAACATTTAACGATAAAAAGCACTAGCTATACCTCAGGTTAATGACCGTACATCTTACAGTTTTGATCGCCCTTGGATCTTTCTCCCTCGCTATCGGATGATAATCGCAAAACTTTTCAGACAAAACGTTAAAGCCCGAAACAAATGCGAAATGGGCGGTATTGGCCCTGTGACGTGGCAGGATCTAATATGATCGGGTTTCTATTTCAAAAAACCACCCGGGGCCCAAAAGCGGTGCGAAAAGGGCAGTGTTGTTTCGTAAAACCACCTCTTGCCAAGTATGGTATTTGAACAGTGTTCTCTATCGATTTTCATCGTGAATTTAACTTAATTCTCTGGCTTGCTTTCTCCATTCGATGTTATGAACAACTACACTCATGTTGCCAACCGATTAACAAAACAACACCATCACTCAACCAGATAGAGTATAATACTCCTGGTATACACAAAGCGTTCAACAAATCCTCGCAAAGGTTTGCGCCAATATTAGAGTGGACTCCTAGTACGATTAAAGACTCTTCACACAAGATTATTATACACTCAAATCATACACAGAAGACGTATATCCAAATGTATTCAGGAACATAAGCATTTATGCAGAGGCCAGTACTTTAACTACTATCAATCAATACAAAGGGTTCACAAATCGAAGGAATGAGTCCTTTGGGAGAATTATCAATAACATACACAAATAGCCAATAATCCCACAAGTTTATTGAAACAGAGAGGAAAAGCTTCTCAACTCAGTCTTCTACTACAAATTCCCCCCCCCCCCCCTTCCTCTGTATCCGGGGTTACATTTTATAGATCATTACATGACTCTTCGGTTCCTCCCTGAGGACCATTTTATTCTTAACAAAAAGCCTAATTACATCATATTCTATCAACAAAACCCAATTATACTAACATGAATGAACCTATTAGACTTCTACAGTTACTGAACTAACCCTAACTACGCTATGTGCAACAGACAGCTAAGGTATTGACACCTTGCTGTTACATTTCTGAATAATTTCGAACCCCTCTAGCCACAGGATGTGGACAATCCTCTCACATTGTTGGCTAGTGTCCAATACTCCTGCATCACTCTACCCACAACAAAGCTATTGTGCCCATAATTGAGCAAGTATTCTATTGGTGAGCCTTTCCTGCTTTCCATGGAACTTATGACATACATCTTTGCCTTACTGTTGTACCAATTTCACACCTGAACCTAGAATTACCCAGTCATCAAGAGAGCAGGTAACTCATATAGAGCAGTCCACCGGCTAATGGTAGGTCTTGAGTTTGTTTTATGGATTTTCTAAAGTTTCACATGGTATCATATATATGGTCGTGGCTAAGAATTTCATATCCCTAGGCCTAAATTAATATGTGGATTCAAATGGGATTTGGTAGTGGCTATCCACACATGAATGTGGCATTGTGACCTTGTTCATCATCAATATTTAATTCATCTCAGTGGCCATGAAACTTTTAGACCTATTGAAGAATTATAACATAGTTCAATGATGACCACAATTTATGCAATTCTTTTTTGTTTTGAGGCACTAAAACACAACAATCCAAATTTATTCCACATATATTTGTCAAGATAATATGTTCAGTTTTTCCTGCACGATCTTGACAGGGTCTGCCTCTTATGAGATAGTACCGTATTTTTCCTTATCATTTGCCTCAAGTTTTACTATCTTCCACTTGACCTTGTTTACTTTGTACTCAATGGAATTTGGAATGTTACATTTTCCATCTACTTGTAGGAGTATAGTTCATTCATCAAATGGAAACATGGTTGATATATTAAAGTGCCAGTTTCAACATTTTATGTGTTCTAATTTTGAACTATGAGTTTTTTGAATGTCTTAAAACCTTGGGGATGGCTTCATATTTTGTCTACCCCATTAAGGGTTGATTGGTAAAGAAGAGTTTTGTATTTGTTGACTTGCCGGAATTGTTTTATTTTTTTTATGTTGGTTCTTGCTGTAGTAGCTTAGATTCATTTGAAATGTTGTTTTTTTTTCATTTGTTAATAGCCTTACTATGGTTTGGGGGTTTTGATACATAGCTAAAACACAGAAAAATTAATCTTCTCACAATTATTGATCCTTTTAGTCTACCTTTCCCTCTGGCCAAGTTAATTTTGTTTTGGAATATAGAACCAACAACCTACAATAATTAGTCTTTCTATTTGCTAATGGTAGACCATGGATATAGAATAATCCCCTGATTATTGAGTGTAGGTGTTGCAGAAGTAATTCTTGTTATTCTCTTAATGAAATAGAAACAAATGGGAAAATTGTGCTATGTCTTCATGGTGAAGTTGATGAAAGCAGAAATAACAAGAGCTCCTTTATTAAAAGTGCAGGATTTTCAATCTTAGGTTCTTCTTTGGAGGCATAGGACACGTTCCCATCTTTGTCAATTTTTTTTCATTATTCAAACAATGATTGTACTCGCTCATGTTTTCAACAAAAAAGTTCCTCATACATTTGTGGAAGCTATTTTTTGTGAATATTAAACTTAGCATGGGATTTGAATGCTAGGTGACTTGAATTTTCATCCACAAACTTAATTTCCCTTCTTTGTCAATGTTTTTTTGTTCCTTCAACCAATGAATGAACTCGCTCGTGTCTTCAACAAAAATGTTCCTCATACATTTGAGGAAGCTCTTTTTGTGAATATTGAACTTAGCATGGTCTTTGAATTCTATATGACTTGAATTTTCATCCACGAACTCAATTACTAGATTCAATCTTAGGTTCTTCTTTGGATGCAAAGGATGTGTTCCATTCTTTCTCAATGTTTTTTCATTCCTTCAACCAAGGATTGAACTCGCTTGCATCTTCAATAAAAAAAAGTTCCTCATATATTTTTGGAAGCTCTTTTTGTGAAGATTGAAATTAGCATGGACTTTGAATGATAAGTAACTTGAATTTTCATTCACATTGAGATTTACCTCTTTTTTGGTTTTCCGTTTCCATGAAAAAATCTAACATGTTTGTGATTTATCCCTAGACAATGTGCTTTCCCTCCTAAGTGTGGAACTTCCTAAGAGGATTTATTGATATTTTTATGTTTCTTTCTATCTCAACATTTGAAGAGCTTGAGATTCCAATTTTTGGAGGTGGTACTAATTGTCAGTCTCCAATTTTATGTTCTAAGATATTCTGAGGTGTTCTCTTTTAGGTTATAAATTCTTATAAAAGTATTCCTTCTGAGTGATTCCAATATTATATTATATTTGCAAAGCTAGTTTACATACTATGAAGTTTGGTTTAGAGGCCAAACTGTAATAGCTGACTCATTGTGTTCCATTTTTGGAAATGTTTTTGCATAACTAACCCCTGACTATTGTTCATATATTTTAATAGATTTACTATGGTTTGGGGGTTTTGATACACAGCTAAAACATAGAACAATTAATCTTCTCACAATTATTGATCCTTTAGTCTACCTTTCCCTCTAGCCAAGTTAAATTTGTTTTTGAAAATAGAGCCAATGACCTATAATAATTAGTATTTCTATTTTCTAATGGAAGACCATGGATAGAGCATAATCCCCTCATAATTGAGTGTAGGTGTTGTAGAAGTAATTCTTGTCATTCTCTTAATGAAACAAAAACAAATGGGAAAATTGTGTTATGTCTTTAGGGCGAAGTTGATGAAAGCGGAAATAACAAGAGCTCCTTTATTCAAAGTGCAGGATTTTCAATCTTAGGTTCTTCTTGGGAGGCATAGGACGTGTTCCCTTCATTGTCAATGTTTTTCATTCATTCAAACAAGGATTGAACTCACTCGTGTTTTCAACAAAAAATTTCCTCATACATTTGTGAAATATCTTTTTGTAAATATTGAACTTAGCATGGGCTTTGAATGCTAAGTGACTTGAATTTGCATCCACGAATGTAATTTCCCTTCTTTGTCAATGTTTTTTTGTTCCTTCAACCAATGATTGAACTCGCTCATGTCTTGAACAAAAATGTTCCTCAAACATTTGAGGAAGATATTTTTGTGAATATTGAACTTAGCATGGTCTTTGAATTCTAAGTGACTTGAATTTTCATCCACGAATTCAATTGCTAGATTCAATCTCAGGTTCTTCTTTGGAGGCAAAGGATGTGTTCCCTTCTTTGTCTATTTTTTCTCATTCCTTCAACCAAGGATTGAACTCACTTGCATCTTCAATAAAAAAACTTCCTCATACATTTCTGGAAGCTCTTTTTGTGAATATTCAACATACCATGGGCTTTGAATGATAAGTAAATTGAATTTTCATCCACATTGTGATTTGCCTCTTTTTTTATTTCCCATTTCTGTGAAAAATTCTGAAATGTTTGTGATTTTTCCCCAGAAAATGTGCTTTCCCTCCTAAGTGTGGAGCTTCCTCAGAGGTTTTCTTGATATTTTTATGTTTCTTTCTATATCAACATTTTAAGAGCTTGAGATTCCCATTTCTGAAGGTGTTACTAATTGTTAGTCTCTAATTTTATATTAGATCTTCTGAGGTGTTCTCTTTTATGTTCTAAATTTTAATAAAAGTATTCCTTTTAAGTGATGCCAATATTATATTATATTTCTAATGCTAGTTTACATACTGTGAAGTCTGGTTTAGAGGCCAAACTATAATAGTTGATTCATTGTGTTCCATTTGTGGAAATTTTTATCCATAACTTCCCCCTGATTATGGTGCGTATATTTTCTCAAAACAATATTACATTGCATGTCGGACCTCAACATAATTAGAAATTTGTTAGATTCATGCTTAAACCGATGCGTTAGATACATAGAAAAATACATTTAAATTGACTCATTCATCAAGTCATATATATTTTCAAGACTTAAAACCATCCATCACTTGTTAATATGTCGAAAAAATTCTTGGTCTATCGATCTACCTCTTGTACAGGAACCCCCAACAGGGTACCCTACAAAGGAGTGTCCTTTGGAGTAGTTTCTAAAGTGTTTGAAGCAAATAATTCACCCCCTATAATGGGAGGTACTTCCTTGAAAGCTAAACGTAGACTCCAGCATGTTGGACTAAGAAAGCACAATTTATTATTTGGAACTTATCTGTTGCCTAAGCTCTGTATAGAGGGCTCTTGAAGCTTGGATTTTGTCTGTCAAGGTTGGCCGCTGGGATTTCGTCTCATGAAGTTTCTTTGTAGTCTACAATTGTTGGTTCAAATGTAAGGTTTCACATCCCATAACCCTTCTTTGGTCTGTGTGCCAATCATTGGCACAATTCTATTTCAATCACCAAAGCTTGTATATACTACCCACTAAAACCCTCTAATAGAGAGGCAAGATATTTTAGAGGATTTTTAGAGTAGAGCCATATATCTTGCCTCTCTATACATGGAATCTAGAGGATTTTAGAAACTTTGATTTGATACCATGTTAGATTTTCTTAAACCATGGTAAGCATACTTTGCACTCAAAGAATTCCTAAATTACTAGTCAGTTGAACCTTAAAAATCATTCATAATTGTTGCTCTAATAATATGTTAGAATATCCCAACACAACACTATATCCCAAGTGACTAGTCAATTGAACCTTAAAAACCATACATACCCGCTGCTATAATAATATATTATAATTTGCAAACACAACACAATAGAGATTGTAAAACCAAAACTCTCACATATATCTTAAATCACATTAATTTTATTATGGACAATGTGTAAGTCATGTGTCTAAAATAGAACTCTCTGCCTGCAACAAAGATATTGTGCCTAGAATTAAGAAAGTATTCTATTGGTGAGTCGTTTGTACTTTATTGGTGAGCCTTTCCTACTTTCCATGGCACTTATGATGTACATCTTAGCCTATATTCATATTCTCATATCTATGATCTTGCTGATAAGCCCGTTGCCTTAATTTTGTACCAATTAAACACTGAACCTAGAACGGCCCAGTCATTAAGAAAGCAGGTAACCCATGTAGAGAATTCCACTGGCGAATGGAAGGTCCTGAGTTTGTTTCATGGATTTTCTAAAGTTTCACATGGTATCGTTGATCTGGGTAAATTTAGCTACCCTTTTAAACTACGACCTTTTACTTCAGCTAATGTGTAAGAATTGCATCAAAGAATTAATGAACATAAAGGAACATATCTGCATGATGTAAAGAAGAGGAATATAACAAGAATTAGCAACATAAAACATTGATAACAAAGTTCGTCGAAGAGGGACTACATCTCTGGGCCTCCGTGCCAAGATGGTGTAGGCTGCTGCATTAAGTGTTGTAAGGAGAGAATATGTACATGGATAGTGTTTTCTCTCTCGTACAAGGAAAATTCCCTCATGCAGGAGTGGCTGGACCTCTCTATGAGATGTTCCACTACCAAAAATCTCATACAAAATAAAGGACTCCCATCAGTATGACAATAACTCACACATAATGACTACGAGTATCCCACCAACATGGAAAAAAAAGGGATCTCAAACAACATACATGTCACAATGAGTATCCCGCCAACATGGCATGAAAGGGATCTCAAACATAATACAAATCCATGATATAAAGTACATATCACATCAAGAACAAAACAAGGTCCCGCATCAAACATCAACAGGGATTTGTACAACACAATGCATCTCATAGACAAAGAGACAAAGAAGTACATGAAATAAACTCATCATAAACCTCACGCTAAACATTACTAAAGAATGAGTTGGTCTGTTGCGGGATCTAGAATCACCATCAATCTTGTGGCATTGAAAGGTGTGAAAACGATTGCTCACTTATTGAATGCTGACACCTGTAACTCTACTTTGAATAGTGGCCAAAAAATATAATGCTCAGATGGAAAATCTGAATGTGCCATCAGATTCATGCCATCGAATAGTGCAAAAATGACATAAATTTTGTCCCACTTGGACACTGTCAAAATTTTTCCCTCCTAAAAGTTGGGCTCAATCAAGGTTTTTCCTGCCTCTTTTTCGAGCTCATAGTTCCACATCACCTGAAATAAAAAATATTAAAACCTTAATCTACACTCCCCATCTTCCCCTGGCCTCAACACACTGGTGAAAATATGGGTTTATATGACTGTGAGTAGGTAGATTAACCAACACGGTGGTTGGTAGAATTGGTTAAGATCCAAAATTTGCGGGGAGGGGGTCGGACGGTCAAACCCCTCCCCCTAAAAAATGGTGACAAAATCATTTGAAAACTGCACGTATATTTTTATAACCATGAAATTTTACATTTAAATAATAGGTTGGGGGGGTGGGGGGGTCAGGCCCACATTAGGTGGCCCACCCAACAAACCTTGCAGCTTTAATTAGCATGTGGGTTGTATCACATATTGTGAACATTTGGGTTGGCGGGGTTGACCACCGACCACCCCACCATGGTTATGGTGGTTTAATTTCTCGTGAGCTCTGGCGGGGGTCATGGCCCGCCCACCCATACAACATATTGTTTAATATATGTGTCATGCAGTGGGTGGGGTGGTAGGGGTGGTGGCCCACCACCCCCTTTTTTTAAATATTTTTTAACTTAATTTAAAACAAATTGTTCAATTTTAAACTTCTTGATTTTGACCATAGGAGTCAAATTAATGACCCAAAATTTCTCTTGGAATCTAGCCTGAGTTTGCTGGGATTCGGTGGTCGGGAAAGGTCAAATTTGTGCCTTCCTTATGGTTGCCCAGTCACCAAGTCAACCAAAAAATTTGACTGCTCCTAAATTCTCCATATGAACTCGGAATTGAGTGTCGTTTGCATCGTTGGAATAAAAAAGATGAGATATTCAACTTGAAACTGGTTCAAGAGCAAGCCAAACACTTTTATTTTTTATCTTCCCTTAGCCCTCTTTCATTAGGGGAATTTTGAGGTCTAAAATGGTCCACCTAATAATAATGTACAATAAAATTAAACTTTATAAGAACCAATATGATTGAATATAATGATGTCAACCATGGGGGATGATTCACCATTTTTGGAGTAAAAAAGTAAAAAAATTAAAAAATAATAAAATAATAAAACTACTTTTTCAACTAGTATTTTCAACTTATCTCCCTAAGGTTTTACTAATATTTCTATAGAGTAATTGTAGGATGCAAAATTTAATTTCTCATCCAAGGAGTGCCCATGTTGCATACTTTTCATGGACCCTGCTACAATAAAAATGATAAATACATGAAAAAATGTGATTGGAATCACGTTTTTCATGTATGTCTCATTTTTCATGTAGTAGGGTCCATCAAAAGTATGGAACATGGGTACTCCTTTGATGACGAATCAAATTATGCATCTAATGAGTGTTGTCGCTCGAAATTTGAGTAAACCCATAGGGAGATAAGTTGAAAATACGAGTTGAAAAAATAGTTTTTTATTTTTTCCCTCCAAAATTTGATGATGTAATCTAATATTATTTTATTGTTTCCACTATTATTTTATAATTTCCTTATGAGGCCCATTTTAGACCTCAAAATTCCCATAATGGTCCAGTGTGTGTCTCTGGAGCCACCTGGACTAATCCTCCCGACTGAGGAGCTTTTGGTCCTCCAAAAGCATCAATAAGAATATGCAATTGATGGGTAAAGTGATGAACTGACACCTACACCTTCTGTAAACCTATAGTACAATCCTCTGCAAATTACATGCTCAAATTACGATCAACTATAACCCAAAACATTTCCCATACTTGCCACGAGTTTATAACATGTAATCGGTAGTCAATTTAGATCAAGTGGAAATCACACCCCAGCTATCATTATGAGACAAGACATCATTGTTGCAATTCAAAGTGATGGAAAACACCTCATCGCTTTTACATGAAATAAATGCATCACATGACTCATAAAACAAGGAAAACATATCATTGTTGCTTAAACAAGTTATGGAAAACACATCATCACTTTTACAGTGTAGCATGCAACATACGATTTACAAACACAGCCATGAAAAGTTAACATATTTAGAAAAAATATATAGAAAAAACCCTCTTTAGCAAATTGAATGGGGCATTCCCCTATGGGGAATTTGCTTGTCGATCAGCTCTCTTGATTGGTTGATGCACGGGTGCTTTGTCTTTAAGGCGTTGCTCTAGATGGAGTCTCCAACACGTGGCTCTTTGATGGCCACTTCAGTCGCAATGGGTGCAAAAGGTCTTTTTCCTCCAAACCTGCGTAATTGATTTATTTTCCTACTGGGGAGAAGGATTTCCATGCCTCATACTCCTTTGTGCTGTCATCCTTTTCCAACACTTAGAAAACACATGGTTATGTAAACCACAAAAATGCACGTTTTTCCATGCCATGATTTATGACCATTGTTATCAACATTCTTATAATAAAAATGCACTCTGGAATAATGAGACTTCTTATACCTTCGCTTTTGATCTCTGGTGCGATCATGGTGATGGGAGCTAACCTCAGCTCTTTCAGTGCAACATGCATTACCATGGAATGATGGTGAAGTGTCCCCATCATTCCTCTTCATTGGAGAGTTCATAAATGCCTATTTCCCTTTGATGTCCTTTGAATATCCTCCTTCAGTGTACCCCAAACCTGCATAGAGAGGTCTCTGCACAACCTCCAATGGTTGGGTTATGCATTGGCCATGAACGTCAAGTCGTCCTCCTTTGTACCCCATATTGGTGAGGAGTCTCATGCTGGTTCCTGAAATGGGTATCTCCACACTTCCAAATGAAATGATATCATGTGAAGAAACTAAAGAGAAATCAACAATTTTTACCTTAGCTTTCGATTGCGAAACAAGTGAAGAAGGCTTCTCTAAGCTTTCATTGCACTTTGCTTCCTCCAAGGCCTTTGTCGCGGCTTGTAGCTAAAGCTGCAACCGCTACTTATCCTTCTTCTCTTCTTGTAGGAGTGCCTTCAATGCATCATGATATGCTTGAAGACGTTCGTTGTTTCTCTTCAGTTCTTTCCATGCCTCTGTTGTGGCTTGCAACTGAAGCTACAATTGATGTTTGTCCTCTTTCCCTTCCTATAGGAGTGTCTTCAATTCGATGTTCTCTGCTGCTTGTTTTTCATAATACTCATATAACATGTCGGCTTTCTTGGATACCCTGAGCATGCTCTCGTACATGTCCTTGACATTCTCCATGGCTCACTCAACGAACATTCAATAGTTCACGCATGCAATCCAATCAGTAAGAAGACCTCCTCTGATACCACTTGATCTGGGTAAATTTCGCTACCGTTTTAAACCAAGACCTTTTACATCGGTTGATGTGTTAGAATTGCTTCAAATCATTAATGAACATAAAGGAACATATTTGCATGCTATAAATAAGAGGAACATAACAAGAATTAGAAACATAAGACATTGATAACGGAGTTCATCTAGGAGGGACTACATCTCTGGGCCTCAGTGTCAAGATGGTGCAGGCCACTGCATTAAGTGCTGCAAGGAGTGAAGATGTACATGGATAGTGTTTTCTCTGTCATACAAGAAAAATTCTCTCATGCAAGAGTGGTTGGACCTCTCTACGAGATTTTCCATTACTGAAACTCTCAAACAAAAAAAGGACTCCTATTAGTATGACAATAACTCACACATAATGACTATGAGTATCCTGCCAGAATTGCAAACAAAGGTATCTCAAACAACACATGTGACAATGAGTATCCTGCAAACATGGCATCAAAGGGATCTCAAACATAATACAAATCCATTATATAAAGTACATCTCATATCAATAATAAAACAAGATCTCGCAGCAAACATAAACAGGGATCTATACAACAAAATTCATCTCAGAGATAAAGAGACAAAGAAGTACATAAAATCAACTCATCATATACCTCATGTTGAAGATGACTAAAGAATGAGTTGCTCTGTTGTTGAATCTAAAATCACCATCAATCTCGTGGCATCGAAAGGTGTGAAAACGACTGCTCACTTGCTGAATGCGGACACCTGCAACTCTACTTTGAAAAGTGGCTGAAAAATACAAAGCTCAGATGGAAAATCTGAATGCGACATATTTGTGGCATCGAATAGTGTAAAAATGACAAATTTTGTCCCATTTGGACACTGTCAAAATTTCGTCCTCCTAAAAGTTGGGCTCAATCAAGGTTCCGCCTATCTATTTTCTAGGCACATGGTTCTACATCACCTGCAATAAAAAATATTAAAACCTCGATCTGTGCACTCCATCTTCTGTTGGCCTTAGTGTGCTGGTGAAAAGACTGGTTTATATGACTTTGAGTGGGCAGATTAACCAACATGGTGGTTGGTAGAATTAGTTAAGATCCAACATTTTTGGGGAGGGAGTCGGGTGGTCAAACCCTGCACCCTTCAAAATGGTGACAAAATCATTTGAAAACTGCACGTATCTTTTTATAACCACAACATTTTATTTTTAAATAGCAGGTTGGGGGGAGGTGGGAGGTCGGGCCCGCATTAGGCGACCCGCCCAACAAACCCTGCAGCTTTAGTTAGCAAGTGGGTTGTATCACATATGGTGAACAGTTGAGGTGGCGGGGTTGACCGCCGATCACCCCACCATGGTTACGATGGTTGTAGTTCCTACAGGGTCTGGCGGGGGTCGTGGCCCGCCGACCCATACAATATATTTTTTAATATATGTGTCATGCGGTGGGTGGGGTGGCAGGGTGGTGGCTTGCCACCGCCTTAAATATTTTTGGACTTAATTTAAAACAAATTGTTCAATTTTAAAATTCACTATTTTGACCATAGGATTCAAATTAACGACCCCACAATTTCGCCCAGAATCTGGCCCGAGCTTGTTGGAATCCGATGGCCGGGAAGGTCAAATTTGCATCTTCCTTAAGGCTACCCAGTCACCAAGTCAACCCAAAACTTTGACCGCTCCTAAATTCTCCATCCAAACTCAAAATTGAGTGCCCTTTGTGTCGTTGGAATCAGAAAGACGAGATCTTAAACCTTAACCTAGTTCAAGAGTCATCCAACACTTTGATTTTTGAGCTTTCCTCAGCCCTCTTTGTCCTGTGTGTGTCTCTGGAGCCACCTAGATCAATCCTATATATGGTCATGGATAATAATTTCCTATCCTTGGGCCTAAATGAATATGTAGTTTCAAATGGGATTTTGTAGTGGCTATCCACACATGAGTGTGGCATTGTGACCTTGTTCATCATCAAGATTTAATGCATCTCAGTGGCCATGAAACTTGTAGACCTGTTGAAGACTTCTAACATAGTTCAATGATGACAACAATTTATGAAATGATTTTTAGTTTTGAGGCACTAAACCACAACAATCCAAATTTATTTGACATCTATTTCTCAAGATAATATGTTCATTTTTTCCTGCACGATCTTGACAATGTTTTCCTCTTACGAGAAAATATCTCATTTTTCCTTATCAGTTTCCTCAAGTTTTACTATCTTGCACTTGACCTTGTTGACTTTGTACTCAATGCAATTTGGAATGTTACATTTTCCATCTACTTGGAGGATTATAGTTCATTCATCGAATGGAAACATGGTTGATATCTTAACATTCCCCTTTCTATGTTTTATTTGATCTATGTTTGAACTATTAGTTCTATGAATTGCTTGAAACCTTGGGGATGGCTTCATACTTTGTCTACCCCATTAAGGGTTCATTGGTAAAGAAGATTTTTGTATTTTTTAATTTGGCAAAATTATTTTATGGTTTGTTGTTTGTTCTTGCTGTAGTGGCCTAGATTCATTTGAAATGTTTTTTTTTTGCATTTGTTAATAGCGTTACTGTGGTTTGGGGGTTTTGATACATAGCTAAAAAATAGAACAACTAATCTTCTCCCAATTATTCAACCTTTTAATCTACCTTTCCCTCTAGCGAACTTTAATTTGTTTTGGAAAATAGAATCAATGACCTACAATAATTAGTCTTTCTATTTTGTAATGGTAGGCCATGGCTATAGCATAATCCCTTGATAATTGAGTGCATGTGTTGTAGACGTCATTCTCGTCATTCTCTCAATGAAATGGAAACAAATGGGAAAATTGTGCTATGTCTTTTGGGTGAAGTTGATGAAAGAAGAAATAACAAGAGCTCCTTTATTAAAAGTGCGAGATTTTCAATCTCAGGTTCTTCTTTGGAGGCAAAGGACGCATTCCCCTCTTTGTCAATAATTTTTCATTCCTTCAAACAAGGATTGAACTCGCTCATGTTGTCAACAAAAAGGTTCGTCATACATTTATGGAAGCTCTTTTTGTGAAGATTGAACTGAGCATGGCCTTTGAATGCTAAGTGACTTGAATTTTCTTCCATGAACTCAATTGCCCTTGCTCTTTTTGTGAAGATTGAACTTAACATCCGATTTGAATGCTAAGTGACTTGAATTTGCATTCACAAACCCAATTGATGGATTCAATGTTAGGTTCTTCTTTGGAGGCAAAGGATGTGTTCCCCTCTTTGTTGATGTTTTTTCATTCCATCAATGAAGGATTGAACTTGCTCACATCTTCCATAAAAATTTCCTCATACATTTGTGGAAGTTACTTTTGTGAAGATTGAACTTAGCATGGGCTTTGAATGGTAACTTCAATTTTCATCGACATTGAGATCTACCTCTTTTTTTTCCATTCCCATGAAAAATCCTGACATGCTTGTGATTTTTCCTGAAACAATGTGCATTCCCTCCTAAGTGTGGAACTTGATGAGAGGCTTTCTTGATCTTTTTATGTGTCTTTATATCTTGACATTCGTAGAGCTTGAGGTTCCCATTTCTGGAAGTGGTACTAGCTTTAAGTCTCTAATTTTACTTTCAATCTTCTGTAGTGTTCTCTTTTATTTTTTTAATTCTAATAGAAGTATCCCTTTCGAGTGATGCCAGTGTTACATTATATTTACAAAGCTATTTTACATACTATGAAGTCTGGTTTGGAGGTAAAACTGTAATAGCTAACTCACTGTGTTCCATTTGTGGAAAATTTTATGCATAACTACCCCTTGACTATGGTGCATATATTTTCTCAAAACAAAAATATGTTTCATGCTAGACCTGAACATAACTAGAAAACCGTTAGATTCATTCTTAGACCGACGCTTTAGCTACACAAATAGATACATTGAAATTGAATTATTATTACAATCATATATATGGTTCGCAATTCCTCAATACTTCTTTGCCATGATTGTCTAGACTCAAAACCATTCATCACTTGTTAATATGCCGAATAATTTCTTAGCCTACCGAGCTACCTCTTGTATAGGAACCCCCAACAAGGTATCCTCCAGAGAGTGTCCTTTGGACTAGTG
The DNA here is from genome assembly GCA_034641835.2 of Pinus albicaulis. NCBI lineage: Eukaryota > Viridiplantae > Streptophyta > Pinopsida > Pinales > Pinaceae > Pinus > Pinus albicaulis. The sequence continues at coordinate 31,812 of JAXQQM020081631.1, read as the reverse complement.
TCTGAAGTGCTTGAAGCAAATCCTTCACTCCCCTATGATGGCAGGTGCTTACTTGAAAGCTAAACGTAGACTCCAAATTGTTGGAATGATAAAACACAGTTTATTCTTTGGAACTTATCTATTGCCTAAGCTCTATATAGAGGGCTATTGAAGCTGGAATTTGGTCTCTCGAGGTTACGAGTCGGCCTTTGGTCTTGTGAAGTTGTTTTGTAGGGAGTGATAATAACAATAATGGTTGGTCTCACTTGCAAGGATGAATGTTGGAAATCAACCCTTCATTGAAACTTGGGAATAGAGGAATTATCGAGAGAAGGAGAGTAGTCCAAATATAGCCTCCTAGTTGAGTCATAAAGGTATATGCTGAAGCTAAGATACTACAAGTTCTCTTTTCAAGTGTGAGTCTTGGATCTTCATAACATTGAGATTTCGCTCATTTTTTGTTTTTCCATTCCCATGAAAAATTTTGAATGTTTGGGGAAGTGTGAATCTTGAATCTTCACAAAATTAAGGTTTCCCTCATTTTTTTTTTCCATTCCCATGAAAATTTCTTACATGTTTATGATTTTTTCCTAGACAATGTTCTTTCCCTCATTTCTCATTGTTATATATATTTTTAGAGTTACCTATATTATTACAAAGTATATTCTATTATTTATTCATTAAACATTACAAGTAAGAATTATTCTTTCATACTAGTATTTAGTAAATATTTATGACTTTAATTTGTTATCATCATTTGTGATTTTCCCTAGTCTTACTATTCCTTGCCAAGGTAGAACTCTAGCCATCAATATTCTTGTTGATCACTATTTTTCGTGACCCTATGGTGTGGCTACTTCATCCACCATGGGTGCTGTGCGGCACCAACGTAATTTCAATTTTAGAATTACTGTCACTGGGACTACGCCTATTCCAACACAACCAATTTTCTAGTCAAGTGTTCCTTCTTCAATTATTCAATGTGCAATTAAAATTAAATTACTTCTTGTATCAATCAACACTTATATAAACATGTGATAGCAATGTGTGATAACCAAACAACAATAAAGTTGTAAAATAATGTGATATCGTACATAACACATATTAGTAATGGGAGAGGGAAAAGTAATAATACTGTTATAATACGTCAACAAATATAATAAAAGTATATTTTACAAGTAACAAATGCGTGGAAATTTCCTGGTTTCATGAAAAACTCCTCCACCTAATTCTGCCCAAGTCGTGCAACTCGTCGTACGGCTTCTTATTGAGTTGTGCAAACTTGCCCATATTCTCGCCCACACAATGCAACTTATCCAACAAACCCCGAACTTCCTTCCCAGAACCAATACTCATTCAGCTCGGTCACCTAGGCTCGTTAGGTGAGGCTTACTCTTCCCATTGCCCTATTACTGCGCCCCTTTCTGTCTTATGAGGATTTCAGATTTCCTGCGATATTGCAGACTTGCCCAAGTGTTGCCGTTGTAATTTGCTTCTTTTTGTTCCACTTACCTTATGCCCTTGATCACTTTTAACTTTAATCTTACCCGGACTATACCAATTCCAACACTTAGTCAACTTTCAGTCTAAGTGTTGCTTCTTCAATTATTCAATGTGCATCGAAAATTCAATTAATTCTTTTAACCATCAATGCTTATATAAACGTGTGATAACCAAACAACAATACAAATGTAGAAAAATGTGATATCTTACATAACACAAATTTATGACGGGAGGGCGAAACGCCCCAAACAAGTTCGCTCAAACCATTATAATACTTCAAAAAGTACATTACAAGCATATTTTATAAGTTACAAAGGCTTGAAAGTTGCTCGATTTCCCCACCAACTCGTCCACCCAATACTTCCCCAAGTCGTGCAACTCACCCTGCACATTCTTCCTGAGTCGTGTAGTTCTGCCGTACTTCTCCCTGAAACTTGCAGCCTCGCCCACACAGTGTAACTTGTCCGGATTCCTACCAAGAAGCAAGCAAGACTCATTTAGCTCTGTTGTGTAGACTCACTTGGCGATCGCCACTCTGCATGCCACCCTATTACCGCGTCCCTTTCATTTTTTCAGAGTAAGATTACAGCATTAGGTATTTCAAACTTCTGAATTGTACAAGAGCTCTATAGAGTAAACAATGTTTTTCCTTATATTCGCAGCACATTAGGAATTTTAAAAACCCGAACGATATTAAACCAAAACAGCTATGAAAAACTAAAAAAAAAAAAAACAAGTGTAGACCATCTAGTCACACATTACTGATAATATATCATTTGTTGCCGCATAGCAGCATCCGCTGCTGCTGCTGCTGGGAGTCCAGCGCCGGCCTGAAAATTATCATATACATTTTGATTGCCTGCAGGACCAACCACTCCCATGGGACCATGTCCAAGACCCAGCCCCAATCCTTGCTGAGCTGATAATAGAAATAGAGGCTGGCCTCCTCCTGCCTGGCTCATGTTCAACTGCCGATATGTGAGAATATCAGCAGCTGAGTAACCTTGGTTCAACCCTTGAGCGGGAACAAGGGCCCCAGGAAAAGGTGCTGATGGTGGAGGGAGAGCATTAGAGCTAGCTCCTCGAGGAGTGGGTTTGCTACCCCAAGAACATTTGATAGACTTTCCACCAATAACTCTGCCATTAGCCAGTTGAATGGCTAGAGCAGCTTCTTCATGGCTACGATAACGGACAAATCCAAAGCCCTTGTCCCTTTGAAGACGGACATCCTCAATAACACCGACATTCAAAGAAAGAAACTGCCTATTTAATTCAGTCTGGGTAACCTCATGCGGCAAGTTTCGAATATAAACAGTTGTGTACGAAGGATTGTTTTCTGGTCCTGAGGTTTGGGCACCACCTTTTGGCTGGCCTCCTGTTCCCCTAGGTGTAGTTCCAGCTGAAATGTTGTGATCTGCACTACCATTGGCAGAAGTATTATTTGATGCATTTGAAGCAAATTGCATTTCTGAGTTCTGTTTGTCACCACTCAGATTTCCAGAGCTTGATTTGGTTGCCCAATTACACCGAATTGTTCTACTCCCAAGAGTTTTTCCTGTCATCTGGTTTATAGCATTATCAGCATCCTGCTGATTCTTGAAGGAAACAAAACCAAACCCCCTTGATCTGCCAGACTTTTGATCCCACATAACCCTTGCATCTGAACAACTTGGATATATATTAAAAGCAGCAAAGAGAGCTGCATCTGTAACCTCTGGGCTGAGATCGCCAACAAAAATGCTGTAGTGACCTGTTGTGTCTTCCCTTCGCCCGCTTGCATAAGCCCAGTTGACTTTAATGGGCTGACCAAATATTTGTCTTCCATTAAGACTTAAAATGGAATTTGCTGCTGATCTATGGTCATAGTAGTCCACAAATCCATAGGATGACTTTTCTTTCTTGATAAGCTTGCATCCCTCCAGTGGGCCAACACCAGCAAACACCTCTGCAAGAAGGCTTTCTGAAACATGTACACTTATGCTACCCACATATACACTGCGGCATGCACTTGAATCAAACCCCGGTGGCAGATTTCCACTTGGAATTGGCTCAATCTGGGACAACGGCGCCAACAGGCCGGCATGATAGAGAGACTGTTGTTGTTGAAGCATGGCCTGCTGCATGAGTTGCTGCTGCTGCTTCAACCTCCGCTGCAATTGTTGGTCCGACTGAACAGCGCCGGCTTGCTGCTGCGCAATCTGCTGCAACTGCGGTTGCGATACTGCGTACATTTTTTATGGCCTTGCAACCGCTGAATTTAAAAGCCCTAACGAGCTATAATGACACTATAATGAGCCAAAAACCCGCGCGGTGCAAAACTATACAGTATAAAGCAACGCTTATCGGAGCGAATGCACTCCAACCGAAGAAAAAATGGAAAGAAAGCAACAAATTTCACCGCGTCCCTTTCTGCCTTATGTAGATTTCATATTTGCTGCAATATCACATTCTTTCCCAGGTGCTGCTTCTACGATGTGAATCTTCTTGGTCGACTTTCCTTCTGTCGTTCGTCGAACTCGTTTCCTTGTATTTATATGCTCCTTGGAAAAATTATTAAAGTGGTTCGACGCCCCTCTAAGATCTTTAACAAATGCCCCTGGCCGACCTGCCACTGCGTAGGTGGGCACCCTGCAGGAGGATGCCCCGCTGGGCCGACCTGCCAATGGGTAGGCGGGCGGGCCTATGCTTGGGAACTTCCTTTGCCTTCACGTTCATGGTATCCATTCGTCGTCGCTCTCTTAAACCACACATCATGTCCATCATTGCCCCATTCCCCACTCGCTTTGCCTTCGCCCGTCGCATACCTTAGTTGCTATGTCATTGCAACGCCCGGGTACCCCAGGGACAGGCGCGCCCGTGGGAACAGGGCCCTATGCCTTGCACATTCCCACACCCCTCTTCACTATGACGAGTGCTCTCCACCAAGTAGTCCTTCATTATACTCTGTCTGGCACAACGCCCGATGCCCTGCCGAGCATGCTCTTGGCACACGCTTCAGCAGCTTGCCCATGCTGCCCACCGTGTCAACCTGGGCGCCTCCCCTCTATGTAGGCGTGCCCATTGCACTTGGGCGCTTGTCGCACTACAAGTCGATTTTTCACCTCTCAGTATTCGTGGGCGGTCATGGGCCTCCATTGGATGTATTGCAAACGGACCGTATTAGTTTAATATTGACCGATACAAGCTATAATTTTTAAATTCGAAGAATAAATATTTCTTTTTTCAATATTATTGAAAAACTTATTTTTTAATTTTTTAATTGGAATATAATTTTGAAAAGTTTATAGTAATATTTTTTTTGTCATAATTTTTGGATATATTTATAGTATTTATAATATTTACGTCATGACTTTTAAAAATTTATGTAATAATTTTTCATTTTTAAACTTTTTAGAAAAACCACCTAAAACAAATTTTTTTGACAATAAATAACATATTTACCATTAGTTATTGTCCACCATAATTTAAACAAACATTTACATAAAAAATGAATAGAAACATAATAGAAATAAATAAGATTTACTATCTACCATTATTTATATATATTTCAACTTTTTAACATATAAGAATAAAAGTGTAGACTTACAAACTTAATAGTGATTACTATCCACTAAAAAAATATACAAATCCTTATCCCTTAATAAACAATAAACTTTCCAACTTCATAAATCAATTTACAAATTTTCTAAAAATATATCATTCTCGTTCCTCCGCGTGTTTTGTAATTGCAAAACATAATCATTATTAAAATACTTATAAAAATAAAAACCAACCACCTAAATACATAAATTACTACCCACTATATCAAACTCTTTCTCTATCTTACTCATCAACCATTCATCACTAATTTTCTTAAATATACCTTATGCTTCCAATACATCATCATACTCAACGCAAATTTTTGACGAATTGTAAAATTCAATTTTTTTAAATCAAAACGATATGAAATCTACATGATCCATAAAATTTACACCATTAGGTACTGTTATGTGCTATAAGTACACCGGATGTAGACATATATATTCAGTCAAAGTCAGACGTAAGTATCCTTCCACGTGGGCTCCACAAAAGTTGTTCCTGATTCTATATCTAAAAATATTAAATATTGCATAAATTTGAAGTTAAAATAAATATATTATAATTATGCTTTAATATTAGAAAAAGTTCTATTTTCTGATATATATATATATATATATAACATTTTTTTCAAATTCGAAGATAGTGCCAAATGTAAATTGAGTAACACTACGAATAATTGTGTGCGTGGATCATAATTGATATTTTTTTCATATTTTTTTAATAAATAAACTAATTGATGAAATATTTAAAAGTTTAATGTTTGTTATGAATTTATTTGGACTTTCAACATATTTGGGTCATTAATAAGATGTATGCAATTTATTATGAAAAAAATGTGTTATATTCATCGTCTTGTAAAATGTTATAAGTAATATTTAAAAATACAATAAGTTTATATGTATAGGTGTATGTTGGGTTTATATTTGATATTAAAGAGGATAAATTGTTATGTGAGGAACCTAAGTTCACATCTCTAACTTCATATCTCTAGTATAATTTGTAATATATTTATTTTTCATTTTAATTATTGGAATATCAAGTTACTTTCACTTTCATTTAAATGTTTGAGATTGTGACAAAATGTTAATGTTTCTAAATATTTTAAGCACAAAGTGTTAGCTCAATCTTTGATCATCAATGTTCATAAACACTTAACTAACTCTATACACCTAGGGTTTGGTTTGAATCCCTTTTTTAAACATGTACCGAGATCTTTATTTTACACTAATATATTTACCAAAGATTTCATTCATGAATATAGGTAAGTATTTGTTGAATCCAAAATTAAAATGAATATGTCATCAAAAAACAACAATATAATATTCCATTAACATGTATTCACATATATAATTATAAATTGGATAACTATTAATAATGTTACATTTATTAAATACAAATAATTTAATTACTTATATAAAATACAAGGCTTTTATATTATTTATTTATTTTAATTTTAATTTATTTTTTTAATATTTTAATTAAATTTTTAAATTTATTTATTTTTTTAAAAATATATATTTATTTACATTTATTTAATATAATTAATTAATAAAAATTAATTGATTAATTAATTTTAAATTTTTTTAAAAATAACTATTATTTTTGTTTTTATTTATTTCTTCATAATTACTTAAATATGATAGATGTACTTTTCTCTTCTTTTTGATCTCATTCTCAAAATATTTAAAAATAATACAACTTGATAATTTTGTAACCTGCTATCTATAAAAAAAAAAAAATTTCCATTAAAGAATGAGTAAACTAACCACTTACAATTTTTCTAACTACTTCGTAATACACAACCACTCACTGTGATACCCTCCATGGACCTAACCACTTGCAATTTTATATATGTATGGTGATCGTTTTGAGATGAGGTTTGATAATGAATAATTATTAGAGATAGTAGTGATTTAATCTTCACATATTACTTATGGAATATTTTAGTAATAGTTAAAGTAGAAGATTGAGATTTATTTCAAAGTTAGTTATGCAACTTTTGTTTTTTCTTTACTATGTTTTTCAAAGTTAGTTATGCTATTTTTGTTTTTTCTGACTCATATATTAATTCTTTTTTTGAAGGAAAATTATATTATATATTCAATGGAGTAGAATATATAGTTCTTCTAGTCTAGTCATCCATATTATCGAGAAGCAAACCATTGCACACAAACACTACATTGTCCATCACTTATAAAGCATACATTATACAAGTATGGCTTCTAGATATAACTAGTTTCATGTAAAAAGTAGCATATCATCAAAATATTGTAGTAAAGAGAGACCCAAAAATAGAATCACGAAAGGTGGGTCTCCATGGACTCTACCTCCTCCCCATCAAAAAAATCATTGAGATCCATAGGCCTAACAATTATACCTCTGAGAGAGCATCATCTTTTTCATTAAATTATTGAGGTGGAAAGACCCCCACTTAATAAATTACAAGGATTGATTGAAATGATGGGATCCAACCTAAAATCACTAATTAAGGCCCTTCGAGTGGCCCACTCAATGAATAGCTTGGAGTATGCCATAATTTACAATTCCTAAACTTCCATTTCTTCTACCATATCCATAGATATCAAAGAGAGATGAATTACGCATGAATGTTTGAACCTCTACTGGGTTTTTAACTATAGAACAGGTAATCAGAGTGATTGAAAAATAGAATAATTTCCACTTTGCATATCATAGGATGACCTTGGTTGGCCCAATCAAGAAAACTCCAAGGAATCCCATAATCTAAAAAAGCCAAGATCAAGTTACTTGGGATTTTCACCTTCAACTCTGATTTAAATTCATTAGAAAGGGAGATATTTTACCAACTATGATCTTGAATGGAAGCTCAATATTATGAAATATGCACTAGTTGCAAACCCTCCACAATCCACTAACCAAGAAGTAGGGTAGGCTTTCATAAGCTTTGAAAAATTTATCTAAGTTTCGTAACCTTAAGAAATCAACCATGAGCGGACTAGTAAAAAATTCCTTGGGTATGTGCTCCTTCCATATAATCCTCAACACTTGGAGAGTGTAATGGAACCGAATGAAAAATTGGTGGAAGATTTATCTTGATATTTACATAAATAACATTGAGTATGACAAAATAAACCTCATTTTAGGCTTACTTCCCATGTAATAAATTTGTTATCGAGTGCCAACTAGAGTGATATTTTTCATTTGAGATACATCATGGGCTTCCAGATAAAACACCACCACCATTTCTTGTTAACTATAATCCATCCTTTGTAAAAGTCCTTGTTGCAAAACCTTGCAGTATATTCTCTGTCATTGGGATTCTTTGACTAGCATAAATGATTTGGGACATCTTTCCAAAGGTGATTCCAATTAGACATTAGAAAAAAAAAATTTTAATGATCTTAATCTGTCGCCACTTATCCTGTTAATCTAATAGAATATATTTTCCTCCACCTAATTCAACCTCTAATTTCGGGACTTTCGGCTATGGTGTCACTAAGGAAGAATATGTTTTCATATAAGATAGCTTGGAAGAGAGGGACAAAAAAAAAATCATACCCAACACAGATGTAAAAATATCCCCATCAATTTCAACACTATGACCAACCCACGCCCTCGCTACTTTCCACTCTTTGACCAAAGGGAAGGCATACATCAAGGTCTTATAGTCTAATGGCTATTTATTTTATTTGTGAGGCATTTGAAGCCATTTACCCAAGGATAAACCAAGGAAATATTTATCTTGTAAGACACTAAACCATAGAATATTTCCCACAAAGATCCTCCATAAGATTCTACCCGCTGGAGCATAAGAAAAGAGAAATTATTTTTTAGGCCCCATCCTCCCAAATCCTTGGAAAAATATATTCTTGAACATTTTTACAAGGCTATACCATCATAAATCCTAGATCCAAAAAAGAGAAAGTGGAAATTAATTTTATGAATATTGGAGAGCATACCTTTGTTGTTAATCCTAGATCCAAACAAGAGAAAGTGGAAACTAATTTTATGAATCTTGGAGAACATACCTTTGGTAACAAAAATGATGGATATCTAATACATTAGAATGCTTTCCAATTGTCCTCCACCGTAGAGCATTATGAGATCTCAGAATGACACTCTTCCTTCCACTCCCTTAGTAAACCAAATCCATTTAGAGATCACAGAAGTTTAAAATTGGAAATATAATGCCTATACAAAAGGAATACAAATAAATAAATTTGTACGTTAGAGTGATGTGGATGTTTAATTGCTAAGAGAAAATGTTGTGAAACCAGCTCCGAAAATAGAAGAAAAGAGATATCAACGCCTTATAAATAAGCCACTTCGAGGGGGAAACCTTCAATACATTACATGAATGAACAATTCTTGGATGATACAAATGACTAAAACCTCCTTCTATATATAGGAGTCCATGAGGCCACAATATAATCCTAGTGGGGCCACAATGTAACCCCAGCCGACCTAACAATAATAATGTAAGGGCACAGTAATAACAATATCGGGGTTACAGGGGTACAACAATAACAATAAGGGGTGCTACACGAACATAATAAGGGACTACACTATTAATATAGGGACTTAACATGCCCCTCTCCTTCAAACAAGTGTTTTCCTCAATGCTTGATTATTTCTTGATGCTTCTGTATAAAATTCTCATCGTCCCATGTGGAATCTTCTACATGAAAGTTCTTCCACATGCTGACATACTCTAAAATTGATCGTACTTATCAAGTTCTTGTTTATATGACTACTTCAGAACTTCTTTTGATGTGATGTTGATCTTCGTGTTGTTTCATTAGATTCTACACCAAAGTTAGGTTATCCTTTGAGAGTTGGAGAAATTGTTGTTGATGCTCGATGTGATATTCCACTAATTTATCATCCATATTAGCTATTATTTGATCCTTCAAACCATCCAACTTAGCCTCCATTTATGCTTTTAAACCATCTATGTCATCTTTAGTTGCTCTTCGTAAGATCAAAATTTGTTGCACTTGGTACTGTAATTTTGATATTTCATACTGCAATTCTTCCTCTTCATGCATCATAGTATAGATTTTTGAGGGCTTAATGGGTATGGAATTATTTTTTGGAGGCATTATAGAACCCAATACTGATAAAAATTTTAAAATATTCTCTTGGAATCACTTCAAATTACTTTTTCAAACAAACGTTATGCAATTTTAAAAACCAAATACACACCTTTTTCTTGCTTTGGAGGAGCTGGATATTGAAACTGAATTATCTATATACTTGCACATCCTAAATATCTGAAATTTGGCCCTGTAGTAGCCCTCTAAAGCTTCTTTCAAATGACACAAGTCTGACCTAATTTTGATTCTTCAAGGAAAAGTTATGTCCAATCTCCCACAATGACCAAATTATGGACTAGTTCAGTAGAGTGAAATTGTATGACCTGCCACGGGTTACTGTTTCCTCCTTTCACTCTGAAATTGATAGACAGGAAACTATATTCCCTGTACTTGTGGCCACATTTTACAGCATTCGAATCTGATGCTTAGAGAGAGAGTTATGACGTTTCTCCCACGATAATCTCCTTGAGATGAAATTCGAGAGCCTGGAAAAGACCTAACTTCCACAGATCATATCTCCAAAAATATTGCGAACCAAGGTTTGAAATTTTGCGACTCTGTTTCTTAGGATTTTAGCTTCGCTCTATGAGCATTTCAGCATCTGAATCTTTGTAGAAAAAATGTTATAGAGAAAATTTTGCGATGACCTATTTAGGTTAAATTGAGGGGCCTGTAAAAAGCCCGAACTTCCACAGATCATATCTCGGAAAATGTTGCCAACCAAGCTCTGAAATTTTGCAACGATGTTCCTTAGGTTTTTAGCTTCGCACTCTAAAAATTTTAGCTTCTGAACCTTCGTAAGAAAACTTTTATAGTGAAAATTCCACGATGATCAGTTTGGAGCAGTGAAAACCCTAGAATCCAAAGCTCTGATACCAAATGTTGTGAAAGAAGCTCCAAAAATAGACGAAAAGAGATATCAACACCTTAGAAATAATCCACTTCGAGGGGGAAACCTCCAATTACATGAATGAATAATTCTTGGATGACACAAATGACCAAAACTTCCTTCTATATATAGCAGTCCATGGGGCAACAATATAATCCTAGTGGGGCCACATTGTAATCCTAGCCGACCTAACAATAATAATGTAAGGGCACAATAATAAAAATATGGGGAATACAGGGGTACAAAAATAAAAATAAGGGGGGCTACACTAACATAATAAGGGAGTACACTATTAATATAGGGACTTAATAGAAAATATGATCTAGCTTTCCTAGAATGTTGTAGATATTATTCCTTTATCACCTCCTTTGCCCAAAGAAACCCATCCAATGATCACATCTTCATCAAAACCAGCCTTGCTCTCTTGCTCTCTTGAGATCATTTTCTCTCATTCAATTTTATCTTGATAATGAACCTCGGTAGCTAGTTTGAAACGTCGATAGGAAAATATACTCAATGTGATGGATCCGAAAATAACATTATCACAAAGTAGAGATCACAGAAGTCTGAAATTGGAAAAGTCCAAGTATTTTAGTCCATCATCCTAATTGTTCATTTAAAAGGGGAAAATGACCTTAGAATATGTGTTAAGTTCACCGAATAGGCCATTAGTAATTAAGAAAGATTTGGAAATATTGATATACATACTTATAGCTTTGAAAAATAGGTTAATAACCTGTTTTTTAGAGATAATATATCATATATCCCCTTAGGAATTAAAAAAAATCATCAATAAATAAAAGGTGTGATTCTGGCATCCTAATTTTTTTTAATCCACTAGTCACTCTGCGAGAGGAGTGAGTTGCAATAATTCTACTAAGATAATTTTCCATAATGAGAAAAGGGTAGAAAGAGTACACCCCTCATGAAGGCCTCGAGAGGCTTGAAAGAACTTGGAAGGGTCCACCTTGATCATAACCTAAAAATAAATAGATTGGATGCACCCCATGATCTAATTGACCATGGACAAAGTCAGCCCCATTTGAATGAGAATACGCCTCAAGGAAAGTATAGTACCTTAGATAAGTTAATATTTAGTCTGGAAACATTAAGGTTGAAATTTTTGATACTGTGGAACACTTTCTAGGATACCACCACAACATCACATATGTTCCCGTTCTTTTAGAAATTCAAATTGTTCAACAAATATGAAGACTCTCATAACATGCTTCATACTTCTAGTAATAAATTTAGATATTGACCTGTAGATCACATTACAGTAGGAAATATGTCCATAATCACCAAACGATAATACATCCTACTTCTTTTAAATGATATAAAATAAGGTGTAGTTAAAGGAGCCCAATACCTTGTGAAACTAGTGAAGCTCCTCTATTACTTTGACTAGCTCATCTTTAATCATATCATAAAATCTCAAAAGTAATTCCATAGGAAATCCATCTAAGATATGGCTATTTTATTTTTGAATCGTGCCAAGGGAAGCCAATAAATTGAGTTTGTCCATTGTTTCTACCAAATATTGATTCAATTCCTCTAAAAATACTAATGGGAATTTAACCTACAAATTTGTTTTCATAAGACATCCTATAGGTTCTTGAAAAAGGAAACAAAAAAGTGAGCCTTCACAAATTCATTGTCCTCAAATGAGTTGTAAATTATGTCATTCTCCACATTGATATCCTAAACTATATTAATCAATTTCCTGTAATTTACAAACTAGTGGAAAAAATTGGATTTGTTATCCTTAGATTGCCACCAAATGGTCGTACACTTTAGTCTCTATAATTATTCTTCCTTGATGAGTAAAGCATTACAAGTGTCCCCAATTACCAATAATTTTGATGACATATTCGCATTAAAAGTTCTAATCTCTAGCTCCTTCAACATATTTCAAATAGACTGTTAACCTCAATTAGAAAATATTTGTATTTTTCTAAGAATTCCTTTAACCCTTCCTTAGAATCCTTTTAAATTGTTGAAACATTTTCAACAAAATAACTCATGTAAGAGGAGTTAGAGTGAGTCAAGGTCCTTCATAGCCTAGAAGCTAAAGCTCTGTAGTCATCTTCATATATCCACATAAGATTGAATTTTAAATCAGGAATTATCGTACCACATCCATGTTTCTAAAGCTTTGTAGTCATCTTCCTATATTCACATAAGATTGAATTTTAAATGGGGAATTTTGGTACCACATCCATGATACAGGAGAAGAGGATGCACCAATGGTAAAATAGGCCCCAAATAAACATCTTGTGTTTTAAATTAAAACCACCATTAAAAAAATTGCTCAGAAACAATGAACTTATAAATAAATCTGGAGGTGTTTTCCTCCTGTGTTTGACCATTTTAATAAGTAGCCATTATTTTTTCTAGTTCAATTTCCACAAGGCCATGCTTTGTCAAGAAATGAATGAAGTAAAATCTTTGGGGATATAGGCAAGGATTAGGGGTCCAAATCTCATGCACTAACAAAGTGAATTTTAAGTCGCCACCAACAAGTGTTAGAGGGTTTTTCAAAGATCTTATATAAGAAAGAGCTCCCAAAAAGGGATTTTTTAAGCATAATTCCCATAAACAATTAGAATATACAACCCATAGATTAATTCTTTTGGATTTTTTTTGGTAACTTCATAAATTTCTATTAACTCAAAAGTAGAATTACATGTCTACATTTTTTTTGGTCTAGCACTAGGGAAACAAGATCTATGATGGAAAAGCGAGTTTTTTTCCAAAAATTAACAAAAAAACATTGGTTATACCAATAACATGATGGTATCTATATAAAATTGTAAAATAAATAGTCAAACATAAACAATAATAGAAAACCAACTTACATAAATTGATAACATAAAGATAACAAAATGAAAAGATTGAGTTGCAAAAATGAGATCCATGTGGGTGATTCAAGAGGAGGAAAAGACTTCTATTAGTTTTGTATGTTCCCTAGAGAGGATTTTCCTTTGTATTTATTCAATAGGGCCTCAATGTCTCCATGGTCAAGGACCAAGTTGTCATATTCCAACTGTAATTCATCTAGTTAAATCATAATATCCTTCTTGTCTTCATTAAATTCCAAGAGGACCTTTCTAAGAAAAGACTTCATATTCAGTATAATTCAATTGTGAATAAATATTGAATCTGAAACCCCTATGTGTGACCTGAATTAGGCACCCAAGTGGTAGCTAAAGCTAGAAATCCTTCATTACTATATTCATACCTATCTAGATGGAAATCAATGCCAACTTGATTAATTTATTGTTAAATAATATCTAGAGTTTTGGATTGATATCATCTGATAATGTTGTGCACCCAAAGGTGAGTGCAAGGGCTCTGTTACATCCTACTTGAGGATCATCTGTGTATCCTAAACCTTTTTTGCAACATGGAGAAAGGTTTAGGGGTGAAATTGAAAGACTAAGGGAAAATGGGGTTGTTAGATAACATAGGAAAAAAATGATAATCAAGGGGAAACCCCAGAAGATAATGGAAAAGAGCTCAATCAAGGTGAGAACTGAAAGGAAGTAATAGTAGGCCTAAAGTAGGTCAGGTGACAAGGGGAAAGAGAGGAATAATAGGGCTATGAGAGGGTATCAAAGAATACTAAAAAAAAAGGCATGAAAGATGACAAAACTCTGTGTTAAGAAGAGAGACTAGGAGCAGAGTGCCGACTAGCTAAACACTATAAACAAAGATAAAACCAAACTTCTTTGATAGCCTAAAAGACCACAAACTATGGAGCACATAACATTCAAATTTCACAATTAAAGATTGATATACATGACAAATTCCACCACCATGAGAATTGCCAATTATTTTGATAATTAATCATAACAATAATAATAATAATAATTTCAAACACAGTTACAATTTAGTTAATTTTTATGAAATTTTTTCTCTCTTTTTTTAATTATTATTTAATTTAGGAGTGTGAGATGTATTACAAGGTAAGTGTTTCAATACATATCATGAATTGATACATTTACCAACCATTTAATTTATAATACTAATATGTGAATTTAATTAAATTTTAGTTATTCACTAGTTTACAATTAAATATATATGTTTATCTTTACAAATTGTGAGTTTAATTAACTTGATTTAATAATAAATAAATAAATAAATGAATGTTGAAACAAATTTATTTTACATTGAATTAATTATATGGTTAATATCTTTATTTTGATTATATTAACAAAAAAATATGCTTGTTTTTATTTTTATATTTTTTTAATAAATGAACTAGCAAAATGCTCGGAAAAATTAATTAAAATTTCACTAATTCAATATTTTATCGTTAAATATATATATTTATATTTACAAATTGTGAGTTTAATTAATTTGATTTAATAATAAACAAATAAATGAATGTTAGAAACAAAATTATTTTACATTCAATTAATTATATGATTAATATTTTTATTTTAATTATAATACCAAAAATTATGCTTTTTAATTTTTAATTTTTTTTAAATAAAATATCAGTCTTTTATTTCACATTATGAATAGTGTATATAACATTCCCAGATAATAATTTACATCTAATAAATAAATCCCCTTTTATAGTACAAAACTAAAATTAAAATTGTAATCTCTAAACTATTTAGGGAATACATAATTTACGAATAAAAATAATATTATAATAATGTATTACTCATAAATTGGGTTGCCTCTAGAAATATAATAATAGAGAAAAAAAATTAATAGAGAGACTAGAGACCAACGGAGGAGGGTCTCTATAGTCTCTTTATTTACTTTCTTGTCGAGGCTCTTTTTCCTTTAGATTGGCATTCTTACCAAGCTAGATGTAGTTCCAGATAGGTATTTTTGAATGAGGACGGGGTTGGTTGGTATAGTATCACTTTTAGGCTCATGATTTTTCCATTTTTATGTATGGATTTCCTCTCCTGACACCTTTTTCATGGATATGATTATGTTGAGGAATCGCAAGGCCTCAATTTTGCCTTTGAAAATGGTTAGTTGGTTCCACCTTCTAATATATTTTCACCTTGAAGAAATATAGCTTGAGCTACCATGGATTTATTCATCTAGTACATTTTTAATATTAAGAAATATTTCATTTCTCTAGTCCTAGAATTTATATGGTCACAATTTCATGCTTGAGCCTTGGTTATAATTACTTGTGAATCACACCACTTCTTGTATGCATTGAACCTATGTATCAACATGATTTATGGCTTCATTGACAATAAACAAGAATATATATAAGGATTGGCTCCCTTCTCACACCATAACCCTCTATGCCTGAGTGACATAGTGTTACCTTGACCCCTTGGATTTAACCTTTACTTTGGTTGCTAGAGTGTGCCTCTCCACTACTTAATTTCATCACTCAAAGGAGCCATAATTTAAAATACAAAATTATAGGTATTCTTAGAAGCCATAGCACCTCTTCCACTAGACTCTGTGAGTCTTGTGCCAAACCCCCAATGACTCAAAATGACATAATTACCCCACATAGAGAATTTTAAGGGTGAATTTTTTCCCATGGGCGACATTAGGCTTTTTATTTATTTATTTGGTTGTGATTTTTTTTTTCAAATATGTATTTGGTTATGTGTAGCCCAATTATTATTTACAAAAAAATCATTTTTACAAATCTTAGCCCATGGTGATTTAAGAGAGAACAACTAAAAAATTGGTTTGTCCTTCCAAAATCCAAACTATATCCTTTATAGTTTACATATTTTTCATGTAATGGAAATTATTGGAATACAGTTGGCCCTAGTTTTATGGAAATGGAAATTATTTTGAGTTATTTTACCCTATTGAATTTATGTTCACTCTATTCAAGTTTTCTATTAACACAAACTTGTTAAAATTTTGTTTTATTTTCTAGTAACATTTAATCGCAGTTCATATAATTAAGGGTTTATAGGGGATCCATTTCATCCCTACTTAAAATACCATGGCAATGAAGGTTAAGCCAAAAATTGAGTTAGTTTTCCCTTTCTGCCTCACTACCAAAACTTAGAACTACCTTGAGATCCTCAACAATGTGCATTTTAATTTGGTGAGCACCCATATCTTAACTCGTTCAATCCCCAAATGAATTCAAGGATAATGGGTTTTGTTGAGACAACGGATTTAGTTTATTTCAATATAGTTTAATTTTGTACACAAGTTGTTGTTTTGTTCTAAGAATATCTACAAATATCTATAGAAATTTGTTTCTAGTATTTTACTACTAAGCAAACTTTCATTAGATCTAAATGAATTATGATTAAATGTTACATGTACCACTTTTCACAAATGTTATATGTACCACTTTCTTTAGTCTTCTTTAAATTTCATATGAATTATCTAGATAAGGTGAATTCTTTAAATTTAGGGTTAATTTGAGTTTTTAATTAAATTTATGCTATATTCTTCTTATTTCTAGATTAATTTTTGTATTTCCTACTTCTGGATTAAATTCAACTTGTAAATGTGCATGATAGGATCAACTAGGAATGGTCAAAATAACCCTATTGTTAAGTACCTTTTTATGGATTGATAACATTTATTCTCTTCAATTTCTCTTGCCTTTTACAATGATGCATTTTGTTTATATTATTACTATCTTTCTTGAGAATAACTCTAAAATTCTGGTGTGCTAAGGATACACAATGTGACATTCCCTAAAATTTATCAAAATTAAACTATAATTTATGAGTGATTTTGTTGTTAATGTATATCATATGCATACCTTAATATGAAATTTTCTTCACAAAGGCCAACACATTATTTTCTGAGTTTCTCCTTACCTCTTCAATCAATAAGAGATTATATAATCTTTGTGTTAGTTTCGATTTTTCGCCTAGGTTTGAATAATGTTGCATGTAAATTTACATCTATATACTTTTTTTTCCACAATTTTTTCTCCTGGAATGTTTGTCTATCATCATTGAAGTGTTGGCCTTGCCAGCCCTTCCTCATAGTCTAAGGATGGAATTATTTATTTTATTTTCATTACATAATATATTGTCCTCATAAAATTATATCCACATTAAAAGGGTTGCCATTATATTGGTGGTGGACCCCATATATATATATATATATATATAAAAGTCTACAAAATGCTTACACATATGTAGCCATGTTTGATGATTTGTTCTAGTTGTGTTATTTCCCTTGGAAGATTTATTTTATATCTCCTTTCATGATGAAAGATTCTAGACTCTTTGAGGGATTTCATGGCTACCTTGTGCCTCCATGAAGGCCTCACAACCTTCAAACCATGTCACGAGTTACACTTGGAAGTATGGTCCATTTTATAATCATCTCTTTGTCATGAGTTACACTTGGAGCTACGGTCCATTTTATAATCATCTCTTTGACATGTGGTAATCTCGACGAATATGATTTGAAAATGGTTGAATCTATAGTGATTACAATTATCACTTAGTTAAGATTTCATAATGGTTGAATCTATGGTGATTATGATTATGACTTATTTATAGTAACTACCTACTCGCAAACCGTCTTCAAAATTACTTTAACCATTTAGGTTGGTAAACATGATTATAGAATTATATTCAAATCCATGTGTGTATTTCGCATGCACCCCTAGTCCTCACTTGAAGTCACTTTGCTTTAGGTTCTAAGTTTCATTGTTGTTAGATGCATTGTTGTTGGTGTTGATTTAGTGACTAAGTGAGTAAGTGTTTTACATCTAATCCATAAATTATGCTAAAAAATTTTACATTATAGAAAGAGATAGTTATGCATATTTTATATGTACAACCTATACATAATTGTTAGCTCCATTAGAGTACTCGTGATGTCGTATTTTAGTAGTTATTATAATTCTGGATAAACCCTTTTTTATACATAACAAGGTATCTCTAAATACTCTATTATAATGCAAATTATAGTGTTTAAGATGAAAAATACTAATAACTATTACATTGCTTGAAACACTCTATGATGCAATCATTTCCTTGAAATATATTAATTACATATTAGTAATTACAAAACTATAGACATATACATATTTATAATAAAATAATATATTATACTTTGTACTAGATAGATATGATTTAAACATAAACTACATCAACTACTTGAATCATACCTATATTTAGCTTGAGTATCTATGGTTTCACTTCTAGTGTCATCTCCAATTTCTTTGAGCCATAGCTCCTTAGCTCCAAGAGCTGATAGTAACATGATTTTTTTCATGGTTGTTGATACTAGCTACTATTATTAGAAAGGGTTGGTAGAGTTAGATATATTTAAATTTGAAAGTTTTGTTATTTATACTGATAAAGCTTCTTTTAGTGGTTTATTTTGAGGAAGATAAACCAACGAACTAGTTTGATCTTAACTATTTTCATATTGGCCATTTTTCCTTCAATAAAAACCAAAATTTTTAAGTAAGAAACTATATAGAAAATAAAAATAACCATGGGTTGGGATACCTATGTAAGCATGTTTCCATGCTAAAGTACCTCATTTCATCCATAAAAATTTTGATATTTTTAATAGGAATGGTGAATCTTGCAACCATTCAAATTTAATAGATAAAACATAAAATTAAATATTTTAATAATAACACTAATTAATTTCTTTCCATGCTAAAGTACCTCATTACATCCATAAAAATGTTGATATTTTTAATATGAATGATCAACCATGCAAACATTCAAATTTAATAGATAAAACATAAAGTTAAATATTTTAATGATAACACTAAATGATTTTTTAGTGCAAGAAAGTAGGTATGGAGATATCTCTTAGAGAAAAAGAAAAAAAAGTATGTCACTTACTTGTAAGTAGTTGAGAACATATTGCAATCATAGTTATGTGGATAATGTTCTTAGGATTATTGAAAGATAGTAGAGCTAAAAGGAGTGCAACATCTTTGTCAAATTTATTTATTCCAATAGTTATGTGGATAGTGTTCTTAGGATTATTGAACAAGCGTAGAGCTAATAGGAGTGCAACATCTTTGTCAAATATATTTAACTAGGAATTGCACCACATGTTGCAAAGGAAATGTCGTAAGGTTGTGGTATTGGAAATAATAACATATAATAAAGAAGAGGTAGTAGGAACTTTGATAATGGATATTACCCACAGTCCCCACTTTCCTGTGCATATAAGAATGCACATCAAATTCGCGCCCCTAACAAATCCACAATCTGGGAAAACTCACAACATTTATTAGTTGGACTAGCAATTTAAATAAATGCGGAAGCTTATCTTCTTTTTTTCAAAGATCATGAAACCATCAATTTTCTCATGCGGAGTTTATTTCAATCTGAGCTTGAGGTCTTAGATTAACACCTCGATGGTTATAAAAACCAACATCGCAACCATACACCCTATAACATGTATCGGTTCCACAAACAATTAAGCCCAGGCCTATTAACATTTAACTACCACTTTAATCGTATGAACCTTGGATAAGAATTACCAAGGTTGCCAGCACCATAATAAAGACTCTAGGCCCCACCACCTATCATTTCATTAACGTAAACCTTCTCCCTCCATGAATATTAAGTAGGATTGGGTTAACGCATATCCAAATGATAAAAAATATAAAAAAACCCACATTGAACCATGTGAAGGTTCTAGGCCCCACGGTCAATCATAAAAAAATAACCGTATAAAATTTATATTGTACCTTGCGTTAATTTTCACACATCTCCATGATGCGAATGCCGTCGATCTCCGATGGCTCCTGATCGGATGACAATCGAATTTCTTTTCTACCGAGATTTAACCCTCAGAAAAAATGTGAAACTCGTGGTTTTCAAAAATCACTCCGAGACACTTGTCGCGCACTGGAACGTATCACATTTTTTTGAGCGATACTACTTACTACTTTTTAATTTTGTGAAAACCACCGGTTTTGATTCTCGACCCCGCCTTCATTATTTATTCAAGGTTCCGTCTACTGTTCAATATTCCACGACCTCAGTTTGGTTCCTGCACGGCCCGTAGTCTATGCAGCCATGAAAAAAGTGCCACTCCGTCTTCAATTCAGATTCAACACAGTCAGGGATCAATCTTTACGCAGTCCCTTCACTGGTTATTAATTCTTTCAGTAGACTCATTCCAGATCCACGATTTTAGGACATATCTTGACAGGATTTAACGCTGCTCCTTCTGCTATGATTCAATACACTCTTCGAATAGAGCCATCTCTACCATCAGTTAAAATTATACAAACAACTAATAGCCCCCAACGTTCTATTTCCTTAATGCATCTAGTCAATCTCAGACTTCAATTCAAGGTCTGTGGAACTTCATTAATAGCATGGATCCACTCAAAGAATTCACATAAATGAACATCCACTCAGAATAGAGGCACATTTAAATTATACACATGGACTAATATCTTAACACCATCTACTTCTCTATTCTTGCATTCAAATCGAATATCATGGTGCAAAAGCGAAACAAAGAATTAATTCATGCAA
This sequence comes from Pinus albicaulis, assembly GCA_034641835.2. Classification (NCBI taxonomy): domain Eukaryota; kingdom Viridiplantae; phylum Streptophyta; class Pinopsida; order Pinales; family Pinaceae; genus Pinus; species Pinus albicaulis. The sequence continues at coordinate 10,336 of JAXQQM020081631.1, read as the reverse complement.
TTTTCAGTTAAACAAGGCACACAAATTTCTAAATCAATTCTTCTTATATGATAAAATAAAATTACATAACCTTCACTGACCTGGCCTAATCTTCAATGCGATGGCCCTTGTACCTCACTACTTTGTCTCTCCCGCTCTCTAGCTCTATGCAAGTCTATGCAGGTCTCCATATTAATGCCTTTGAGGCTTATTCTTATATAGGATGGTAGTGAACTGATCCAGTTCCTACGATGACTCAAAAACTCTTGGAATTCTAGCAATCAATTCAAATTTTTCAAGCACGATGTCCTCATCCTCTATCAGAATAAAATTCTGATTCTCCACTGTTGTAGCAGCCCCAAAATTTTGTCTTATAGTCTTCTATTTGTCCACCAGACAAATCAGTCCCTTCTTGTCATCAACAGTGATAACAAGTTCCTTTATAGGAGACATGATAGCCTCACCTTCCTTCAACAGCCCATCTTCATTCAAGACAACTCCAAGTGACGGATTGTCTTCTGTCATACCAGTCAACACAGCCAAATTGTCAAATTTTAAATCACAATACCCAATGGTCTCAATTGATGATCTAGTCACCAATTCTTCTTTCTGCAATTCTAAGTCTCTTCCAAGACTCAGAAAATATTCGCCATCTCCATTCCTTGGTATCTTCACATTTTTCAATCCCCAATTTTGAAATTGAGGTTCTCCTTCCTGTATTGAATCCTGCTGATTCAACATAATCTCCAGCAACTTAAATTCTTCATTCCATGGATTAAAATCTTCCACATAATTCTCCTCCTCCTTTAATTGACTGCCCAATTGTGTCAAATTTCCTTCAGCATCAACAAAATCTGCATTCACAAAACAATTGTTAAAACAAAAATCATAAGGCCTCGATGCCTTTCTCTCCTCTTCCAGCATTTCAGTATGCTATCCTGTAATTCTTTCCTTCTTTATCAGCACATCAATATGCTGATTCCAATCCTTCAAACAATTCTTGAGACTGTCAGTTAGTCTCTCTTCTACATCACCTTCTTCAAGGATGTCTCCTTTCTCTAGTTCATAAAAATGAACCTTCTCATCCTCAGTCATCTCTGCCTTTACAATCTGAACACTTAACTCATGCCATAATTCTGTCATCTCATCTGAGAAAACATTTTCACAATATTCATTACCTTCCCCTTCATCACAAGTCAAGTTCCCTACTGTCACTACCTCTCCATCTCTCATCAGAATAGAATTCTGATCTCCCATCTCTGCAATAATTTCAGTTACCTGTCCATCACTTTTCACTTGGTCATTCAATAAAAGAAATTTGTCATTATCATCATTAATAACAAATTGTTCATCATCAAACATAACTATCTTGTTCCCATTGAAACAGTCTCTTTCATTGATCAAGGAATTTATGAATTCCTTCTGCTGCAGTAACTCAATCTGATCTTCCTCTGAAAGATAATCACCATATATTGCTTGGCAACGTTTAGATTCATTCATCACAGCTTCATCATGTGAACTATCTTCTTCAATACCCGCATTCACACACAACTTGTCAGTTGTAAAACCATAAGACTCCATGGTCTCATTTGATGATTTGATCATCAAATCTTCCTACTGTTCCAAGTCTTCTATACATTTCAGAATTTCTTCAATGGTCTTCTCTTCAGTTTCTTTGAGCTGTCCAATTGATTTCTCAATTTCCAACTTTTGGCCATCATCACAATTTAAACTTCCTCTGCTTCCAATATGCTAGAAAACAAAACCTTTCCCCAACTGTGTATGGACATTTTCAAAATATCTAGTTGTTCCATTTTCTTCCTTAGTGACAACATCAGAAGTTTTTTCTTCTCCACATGTTTTCCCAGCAAACATACAAAATTTGTCAGATGTAAGGCCATTTGACCCCTTCGTCTCACTTGAAGTTTCAGTCTTCAAGTCCTTCTCCAAATACTCAATCATCCTGAGTAATCTCTCTTCCATTTGAGCATTTATCGTTTTCTCTCTCTTCATCTGTAGCCTCTGCCACTTTACCTTCTTCTTCATGAGCCAACAAACTCTCTAGCTTTCCTTTATCCTCAGTTCCAATTTTTTGATCTATTCCCAGATCTCAACTACCTCTTTCCAATATTCTTCATCAGTGAATTTCTTCCTCATGCCATCTGCTTTGGCATCTTCCTTCACTCTTTTGTTGTGGCCGCTCTCAGAACCTCTGCAACCTCTTCTATGGCTATCAGTAGCCATTTTCTCTTCCATGAGTTCTTCACTCACAAGCTGCACTAAGCCTCTGCAACAGCAAGCTCTCCTGCTGCCTCTTACCTCACCAATCCTTTCCTCTAGATCCGGCTTTTGGAAAGTACTGGTCCCCTATCTGCTGGAACCTTCTGAGCACTCTCTTCTACTCTCTGTAGGCTTAACTCTGCAAATTTTCAAGAACACATCTGTTCTTCCTTCATCCAACCTCTGTTGGTAATTCTCTAGGTTCTGCCACACTTTTATTTCTCTTTAGAAACCTTCACTAGCTTCTTTCATAACTGCTCTCAAAGTTGTGATCTTCTTGCTGAGATGCTCCTTAATTGTCTGCAATCTCTATTTTGCAAACAATTCTTCAAACCAGAGTTAAATAATGCTCATCAACTCACCTTCAGGGTTTGTTCACCACTATTTGCAATTTCTTCTGCAAATCTCTCCCAATGCTCTGTTGCATTGTACATTGTCTTGTCAGATTCAAATATGATTACTTTGCCATCACCATCACACCTGTGTTCTCATCACCTTGCAAATCTCCAAAGTGCATTTGCATTCAAATTCAGATTCTGGAAATTTGAAATATCAACCTTCACTATATGCTTATTCAAATCTACAATTCCTATCAAACAGATTTAAAAACCAAACTTTCTTGACTGCTTTAGTACATATGCACTTCAGAAATTAATTTTCAAAGAGCTTATCCTGCTCTGATATCACATGATAACGGATATTACCCACAGTCCCCACTTTCCTGTGCATATAAGAATGCACATAAAATTCGTGCCCCTAAAAAATCCACAATCTAGGCAAACTCACAACATTTATTAGATGGATTGGCAATTTAAATAAAAACAGAATATTATCTTCTCTTTTTCAAAGATTATGAAACCATCAATTTTCACATGCGTGGTTTATTTCAATCTGTGCTTGAGGTCTTAGATTAACACCCTGATGGTTATAAAAACCAACATCGTGACCATACACCCTATAACATGTATCGGTTCCACAAACGTTTAATCCTGGGCCTATTAACATTTAACTACCACTTTAATCATATGAATCTTGGTTAAGAATTACCAAGGTTTCCAGCACCATAATAAAGACTCTAGGCCCCACTGTCTATCATTTCATTAACGTAAAACTTCTCCCTCCATGCATATTAAGTAGGATTGGGTTAATGCATATCCAAATGATAACAAATATAAAAATATCCTGAACCTTTTGGTTTAAAACCCACGCCGAACCGTGTTAAGGTTCTGGTCCCCATGGTCAATCATAAATAAATCACCATATAAAATTTATAATGTACCTTGCATTAATTTTCGTGCATCTCCATGATGCGAATGCAGTCGATCTTCGATGGCACCCGATCGGATGAAAATCACATTTCTTTTCCACTGAGCTTTAACACTCAGAAAAAATGCGAAACTCGTGGTTTTCAAAAACCACTCCAAGAAACGTGTTGAGCGTTGGAACGTATCGCATTTTTTTTAGCGATACTACTTACTACTTTTTAATTTTGTGAAAACCACCGGTTTTGATTCTCTAACCCGCCTTCGTTATTTATTCAAGCTTTCGTCTATTGTTCAATATTCTACGACCTCACTTTGGTTGCTACATGGCTCGTAGTCTATGAAACCACGGAAAAAGTGCCACTCCGTCTTCAATTCGGATTCATCACGGTCAGGGATCAATCTTTACGTAGTCCCTTCACTTATTATTAATTCTTTCAGTAGACTCGTTCTAGATCCATGATCTCAGGACATATATTGATAGGATTTAACGTTGCTCCTTCTGCTATGATTCAATACACTCTTCGAATAGAGCCATCACTACCATCAGTTAAAATTATACAAACAACTAATAGCCCCTAGCGTTCTATTTCCTTAACGCATCTAGTCAATCTCAGACTTCAATTCAAGGTCTGCAGAACTTCATTAATAGCATGGATCCACCCACAGAATTCACATAAATGAACAGCCACTTAGAATAGAGGCACATTTAAATTATACATAGGGACTAATATCTTAATGCCATCTACTTCTCTATTCTCACATTCAAATCGAATATTATGGTGCAGAAGCGAAAAACATAATTAATTCACGCAATTTTCAGTTAATCAAGGCACACAGATTTCTAAATCATTTCTTCTTATATGATAAAATCAAATTACATAACCTTCACTGGCCTGGCCTGATATTGAATGTGATGGCCCTTCTACCTCACTACTCTATCTCTCCCGCTCTCTAGCTCTATGCAGGTCTCCCTATTAATGCCTTTGAGGCTTATTCTTATACAGGATGGTAGTGAGCCGATCCATTTCCTACGATGACTCAACAACTCTTGGAATTCTCAACTTAGCCTAAATTTAGCCTAACTCCCTAAACAACTGAAACTAACTCCAACTCATTCCTACTCTGCAGTTTTTCTGAATCTCTCATCTCTTCATATGCCCAACTAATCATTCGAGCGTAGTTACAATTCTCTCCACATTTAACTAAAATTTATTAAAACCCACTAAATTCACTACATAAAATGTAACTCTCATGAAAACTAGAAACCCCTAAGTCTATTTACATACAAATTATTTATTTGAGCCTAATGCTCCTACATCAAAATTTCTTGGCTCCAACTGATCCTCCAGAATAAGGGGTGGATAATTATGTTTACTGGAAGTCAAATCAGAACATCCATATTGGGTAATTAATGTGGAACACATTCTTTGTTATTAATTGCATGTAAGATGTGTTTTTCATAAGGATGAGACATTTTGGCCAAAGTACTTAAGACCTCTATATGACAAAATCTGCATGTTTCTTTTTTTTTTTTGCATGAAGGAAGCACTAGGTTTTTATGGCCAAGTTGGGCATACTTCACCCTTCGATGAAATTATTTTCTTCTATCACATTTGCAATGTTGAATTCCTCTGATACTACTCCTAGAACTTTGATGATGCTATACAACTATAATTATTTAAGGGAATAAAAACTTATCACTATGATATGTTTTACTTCATAGGAGACTACTAATAATATTAAATCCACTTTCACCTGTATTTTGAACATAGAGCATAAAGTTATCTTAATTGTCAATTTTATGGATAGGAGACATTTGGGCCCTTTTTAACCATTGGGAATGATTAATTAATCTCTGTTCAGATAATTTATATCAATAAATGATCTACAATCATATTTCCATCATTCTCTTTGAATGACCAATATTCCACTTCTTTGGAACTTTTCACCTCAGTCAGAATAACAAACATCATGAAGACCCAAAAGTAAGAAGAGAAAATCAGCTCATAATCAGGGAATAATTCAATGCTTTTGTTCCTTTTAAAGATCATTTATTTTCCCATCAAATAAAAAGCAACAATAAAATTTTATAGTGATAAGAATGGGAACAAATTTTAAATGTAATAACTCCCTTCCCTAGTGATAATACATTTTTGTTTTGAAATGGAATTATTTTCCTGATCTTTTAAATAATAGATTCATCCCCAAGTGACCCTTTAGAGATACATTTTCAGAACAAATTCTAAATGTAATAACTCCCTTCCCTAGTGATAGTACATTTTTTTTTCGAAATGAAATTATTTTCCCGACCTTTTAAATAATAGATTCCTCTCCAAGTGACCCTTTAGAGATACATTTTTTTTCAACTGATTGCAATAGGTAAGTGTCTTTTGTCTAGTGTTTTCTGAGTCCTCCTTACAATTGGAATGTTTCTCTTCCCATAACTCTATCTTGGGTTATAATTCTAGCTTTCTCTTGTTTATGAATAAATTGTCTCTATATCACTATTGTCTGTCTCTTTTTGTGTCTCTTTTTGAGCACTTGCTTGAATTAGTGAGATAATGTAGCTCATCTAGATTCCAAAATACTTGAGTAACCTATTTTCTAAAGAGTCCTCTTCTGCTTTTAATTATTCTCATAGAAACGCTCTCAATGGAGGGAAATATTTCTTGTATAAGGAGGAAAAGAGAAAGTGCATTTCCTTTAATTTTAAAAGTATAGGTAATTAGTTTTTTTTATCCATTTTATCTTTTGGATTTTGTAACTCCCACTTGTCTTATGATTGTGACCATATTTAATTGTTGATATAATTGGTCATAATTGAGTAGAGTACATTCTCTATATAGAAAAAGGGTTTCTATCATTTAGGAGGTTGTTGAGACCTAGTTGGTTTGAGATTTTATCTCCATTAATTTAGCTTGTTAGTTTGGTGCTCCATAGCCTTATCAAGGTCATTTCATTATAAAGAATCATAAATTCTTGATAAGTAACCATTGTCCTGCTTTTCTTCTTCCATAGAGTTAAGATTGATTTAGGCCATCTTAGTTCCCCCTATAAAGAAACTAAATTCCACATGAATACCATGGTTCAATACCATGGGTTGTATTTATAGTTTATCATTATTTTATTTAATTATAATTTTTTATTGTATTTTGACCTAGTTAAAATGTTCATTACATTATGTCAATATTTTTATTTGATTTATTTTTATTTTTAATTTTGTGTAATTTGACATAGTCAAAATGTTAAACATGACATTACAACTTTTCTATCATCACTAAAACCTAAATTCAATCTAACTTATTAAAAGGAAAAAAATTAACATTATAAAAAACATATATAAAATTATTTACTTGAACTAATGGCCTAAAACATTTCAATAGTCTAACATTTGATCCAATGGCTCAAACATTGTTATCATCTATCCTTATAGAATTAGATATATTTTGTGAGATAATGTGATGTAATATTTTTTTAGCTACAATTAAGTAATTAAAGATATGTATATATTTTTTTTTAATAGAAGAAATTTGATATTCATTAACAAAAAAAAAATCGGAAAGACTATGTATGTAGTTACAAACTAGTACTTGGTAGATCCAGATTCAAGATTGATCTAGGCCATCTTAATAGCCCTTTAAATAAAATATATTCCACATGAATACCATGGGTCAATACCATGGGCTGTTTTTATAGCTTATTATTATTTTATTTTATTATTTTTATTTTTTATTGTATTTTGACCTAGTTAAAATGTTCATTACATTATGTCAATCTTTTTATTTAATTTACTTTTATTTTTATTTTTGTGTAATTTGACATAGTCAAAATGTTAAACAAGACATTACAACATTTCTATTATACACCTAAAATCAATCTAACTTATTAAAAAGAAAAAAAAACTAACATTATAAAAAAAAATATAAAACTATTTACTTGTGGATCTAATGGCCTAAAACATTTCAATCGTCTAACATTTGATCCAATGGCTCAGACATAAACACATTAGTAGCTAGAGAAGTTGTTTTCAAATAAGAACACTTAATGAGTTACAAAGATATGATTGGTTCATTCTTAAGATTATTGAAATTTATTTAATTAAATGACTTACAAAGATATGATTTGGATTTGGTTCATTCTTAGGATTATTGAACTATATCTCGATTAATATGAGTGCAACATTTTGGTCAATATTATTTAATTAAATGACTTACAAAAGTATGATCTAGTTCATTTGCATTAAATACATGATTTATATCTAAGTCCATAAAATTTATAAAAATACAAAATTCAATTTCATTTCATTAAATTACTACAATCTTTTCTCATAACCGTCTAAAAATAGCCAGAAGCTTCACTCAAGAAAATATAATTTTATTCAAAATCATATTCAAGAAAATATAATTTTATTCAAAATCATATTCATAGCTTTCAATAAAAATCTACCAACATTTAAAAAAAAAATAAAAGAACTAATAACATAACTAACTATAATGTGAATTTCCACATATCATCGGTTTTTCTCCACAAACCTATATTCACACAAAAAAAGAAAAAAGAAAAAACACATCCAAATTATTTCCATGTTTTTTATATAAAATATCAGTATTGGTTTATTAGATGGACATAATTGAAAGATATTTAATTTATATTTAAAAAAATAATTGCCAGAATCAATGCTGAGCAGGCCTATCCACTTATTTATCATATTATCCATCGATTGGTTCTCTACATATATAAGTTACCACCAGTAAACTCTTGCAATGTAGAGCATTACAGCGATCTCCATATATGGTTGTTGAACTTATTTATTTAGCTTCTCTTCGTATTGGAACTAATCTCATTTCAATCAGTGCATCGCAAGAACTATCCCAACCTGGCAGACTTTATAACTGGCTTTGAAGTATGGGCTCACCTACTCTCCATCGTATCCCGACTCTGTTAGAGAAAGGACGGAGTTTCTAATAGCCCGCAATACCTCTAATTGAGCTTGTGAACCTTTTGGCCAACTCAGCGATGATCGCGCCTCTCTCATTAAGAAATTGTGGCTGCATTTTTTTATCATCGACTTCCTGTAAATGGTGTGTTTCTGTCCGTCTGAAATCAACAAAATGTATTTTTTTTATTTAGTACGTTAATTAAATTCATTAAAAAATATATGTATATATATAATAAAATATTTAATAATTATATATGTTAAGTAATATTTATATAAATGGACAAATAAAAAAAATAACACCATAAATAGTTGGTGAAGATAACTGTTTTTAATTATATATCACAATTTCATATTTATTCTTTTAACTAAAAAAACATAATAACTCACGCTATCAAATAAACCACCATCCCTATAAACAGGCCGAGCAAGCAGCTGCACTGCCGGGTCTGAAATCATTTATTACATCAGTTGCTCCTTCTATTAAAGGCTAAAATATCATAAAAAGAAAGTATACTCTCAAATGGGCCAATATGAAAACCACCATATTACACGTGCGTGCTCATAAAAGAAAACAGAACCTACCTGCATGTATGGATTACACTTTGCATTTCCACGAAACCAAGGAAATATGTTATTGGATGCCAAATACGTCTTTGGATATTTTGTCGACCAACTCAAACAGTGTAATCCACTGCGATCGAACTTGCGTTGAGGAAAAACGATAATTATACAATTTCGTGCTGTCAGTTTTAGTAGGTAGGTGGGCTGTTCCATTTCTTCATACAATAACTCAGATGAATTCAAGACTCTAGTGGAAGCAGTAGCAAACATATCTCCAAGGGGATCTTGTTCTGCTCTTTCTTTCTCATCTAATTCTCTGAAAGAAATTGACTTTCTAAAAGAGTCCATTATATCTTCAAAATAAAGAGAGGATAATTTTGACTACTAACCTTTTCTTGAACAAGACAATTTTTCTGGCTCTAATACCAATTTTATGCAGGGGCTTCACTGATGGAAGCTTGCAACAACAACAATAGGCTGACTAGCCTTGTTGAGTCTCTTCTCTGTCTTTGATCTCTTCAAGAACCATTACATGAACCCATACACGAACTTACTCCCACTGTCTCGCACTAACGGCTTAAACACGGCCTCGTGTCTTCAACAGCGAACCTCTGGCGAACCTCAAGCGAACAAAGAGAGACAGATACTACCTCAATAGACAATATAAAGCTCAGAGTTTCAAGTACTCAAAGATGTGGAAAACTTCTTCTCTTTATTGATATCAAAATTTATTACATGAATCTTCTAGACTCAGAGATTTTCTTTCCAGAGATTGACTGTGTTAGCATTTATCAGTGATAGCTTTTCAATAGATGAGATAGCGTTTTGGAGGCTTCCTGGCTAAATACAGACTCTGTCTAAGAAATATAACACACAAAACTTATCACACAGACTCGATCTAATGATCTGGCCACTTTAGGTTCTCACCAATGCCGAGCACACTGATGCGCAGGCTTCTCAAATCAGACTTCTAGACTTGGAAACTGATCTTTGTGATGCAAGCAGATCGAGATTAACACTCGCAAATGCAGAGCAGGAAGAACTCAGACTCTAACTCTAAACACACATGCAAAGACTCAAACAACTGATGCCGAAAGAGTGAGCCTTACTCTCATTATATAGGATGAGAGGGGGGACAAGCAATCAATTCGGATCTGTCAAGGACTAACACGTGGAGGAGGAATCATTGCTTTCAGGTAACGCCGAGGTGACATCCACGCAGAGATTCCTTCATCCGAACACAAACATGTGGTTGCCAGTGTAAGGTACACAATGGATGTCCTTTTGGTACAGAAGGCCCACGAGAAAACTA